>JAYWLI010000087.1:65000-237500 GCA_037074505.1 Albizia julibrissin
ACTTCAAAAAAGCGCAAACCAATTTCTTTCTTAGTCACCGGGCGGAGCGCACCTTTGGTACTTTGCTTATAGCTTTTTTAGGTTATGCAATAGAAGGGGGGCTTAGCTCTGGATCCCCCCTGCTTGCAGAAATGAATGGATCAGAAGGGGGGCTGGGTTCTATTTCCGGGCCGGGCGGGAGGTGAAGGCCATAAGAGAAGATTGCCCTCCCGGTAAGGAAGAGAGGACAAAGGTGCTGTCATCTATCTCGACCAGTTTCCCGAGGCGTTGAAAATCCAGACCGGCTCAGAGAATCACTTAAGCCTTCGGCGCCCTTCGTTTCGCCATTCGAAGTACTACCTCTGCCTTCCCTTTTTGTAACATACCCAGGCGCCCTCCTTTCCAATCACTAAGAAAAAATCAATACCAATCAAATCAAAGCCCTATCTAAGTAAAGCTTCGTCTGTTATTTTTCCGGCCCCAGGGGAGTTTACTCAACCCATTCCCCAGTCTTCCGCACTGCTCAAGTAAGTGTGCGACTCCGTATGAGGACCTCCTTCCCTTCTGCCCACTCTCCGTTCACACGGTTCTCAAAGCGGAGGAGGAAGGGTGGGCAGCTGGTACCACGAGCCCTCTGTCCCACACATCTATCCAGAAGCAAGTGTAGTTCACCGGTTCCACCGAATGCTCCTATCTCTCGGCAAAGATCGTGTGAGTGCGCAGTTATGCTTCGGATGCTTCGCCATAGAATAGATCGACCCAGTTCCCGTTCTTTTCCGGTGCACTCGCTTTATATCTCCGACACACAAGGAAGGACGCGGTGGGAAGGAAGCAGCCCTAGCCTCTGTCCGGCCGATCATTCCGCTGGCATCTTGCATTCACGCCTCCGTTTGACTGCCGCTCGGGGATGTAGTTGTAGATACGTTAGTCTTAGCGGATCGTTGGCTCCACCAGTTATCTCCTTCTACGACATGCTGTTGTCGTCGCCATATTCCATATGTCACTTAGTCATCTCTGCCTCGCTGCGGGTCAGCACCTCCGAAAGAAACGGAGGACTTCATTCAGTGACTCCGCGATCGCCCTCTGAACGATCAGAATAAGGTAAAGCTTGAAGATATGTTTTGTACTCTATTAATTTTTCAGTCCCTCTAGTCGGGTGGGCGCCGGCCGGTCTTTCGACCAGATCCCCCTAAAAACCGTACGTGCGGGTCTCCCCGCATGCGGCTCATGCCATTCGAGGTGGCCCAGCCCAGCATTCATTCGCAAATCCTGTAGTGAAATTGAGACTGCTCGACCTCGGAAGCTAATTCGCGTGTAGGCAGCGCTGTCTGTCGTACCGTTGACTCTATCTATTCATTGAATTAACTTTATTTCATTTTTTATATAGGCTCGCTCTTGGCTTGGCTCGTTTCGTATACTCCACTCGTTCCCTCTTTTTCCAAGAATTAATGCACTTCCCCTTTACTGAAGACGGCCTTCTCTAATAGGGGAAAAGCCTTCCATTTCCGTCAAATGACCCGGCCTCCCCTGGCTCTTCCACCGTCCAGGCTCCCTTTCCTACCTATGCTATGCTCCCCCGGCGCAGGCCTACCACGCTTCGCGCCTGCGGCGTTTTCGCCGGACGGTCTTTGCCAGTAGTGCCATCCTCCCCGCTGGCTGTATGGGCGGGTTGTCCCTCGCTGCTGCGTTCTGTTAGGCTATGGATTACAGGAACAAATGTAGTTGAATGAGACAGCAGGCGGGTTACACGTTCCACTGTGCCGAGATGTGAGGTGCAGGTGGTGATGATCACCCCGGGGTATGCGCTAGCGCCCTTGACAGGCACTCCAGGACCCGCCAACGCTCATGAAAACCCGGGTCGGTCGGTCCTCCATTCATCTGACCGGAGGTGTGGATAACGAGGCCACCTTCACAACCTTCTCCCTTCTGTCCTTATGTTGTAGTAAGGTAGGGCGGTTCGCTTGAGTTGCTCAACCGCCCCTTAGCCCGGTGCTCATGACGCGCTACGGAACCTCCACCGTGCCGGGGGACCAAGCAGGGCATAGCTAGCGGCATAGGAGCCGACTCGGCGTCAGCGGCTTCGTGCCGCACTGGAGTGATCCAATATGTGGTTCCGCACGTTCCACCACTTCTCCGTTCATTTCCAATACTGATCGTGAAACACCATGAGCAGCAGGATGTTGAGGTCCGGAATTCGAAGTGAAATTTGTGATTTGCCCGTTCCTAGTCGTCATGGGAAAAAAGGAAGAAATAAGAAAGAGATTATTCCTTGAGAGCTTGTCTAGTACTACCAGTACCAAAAAAGCATCTCCTTCGCCCGCGCGCGATAGCTCTACCTGGTCCTTCTGTGTTGTCCATAGAAAGTTACTACTTGTAATCCCGGAAGATGGGATGTAGGGTAGTTGGATTTGTCCGTAAATGACTTATCCACCTTTCATACTCGGAAACAGAGTCCTGTATCTCCAAGGAGTGAACCATATCCCTAACGCATACATGAGCTAGTTCCAAAAATTCTGGGGATGTATTGATCTTCCAGGATGGAAGACCCCTATTGTTATAATGAAGAAATTGTTGAAAGACTAGCTCATGTAATTCAGCCCTCTTCTGTTGTAATTCCACTGGAATTACAACTACCCCTGTCTCGGAGGCCGAGCCCGTCGGTGTGGAATTGGTTGGCGTCGGTTGATTCACGCTGAACTCCGAACCATTTCCCTGTCCTAAGATGGATGTCCACCCCGAGTTGCCTCCAGAATACGCCCCATTTCCGGATTCCATATGGAGGATCAAACCCCAAAAGTGGGCTAGATCCAGTATAGGATTTAAATGACCAGGTACAGCATTAAATTTGACAAAAAAGGAAGGTACAGCCCAACTATGAGGTACATCAGCAGGTGTTACAATAATACGTAGATGAGTTTTGGCTGGTACAACCACTCTATTGTTCACTTCTAATAAACGTGATTGACCCAATTCTAGATCATCTTCTGGAATCGTATAACTGTCAAAAGTTAGTGACTGTTCATCGGAACTGTTATAGTCTGAATACTCATAAGTCCGATACCATTGATGTCCAATAGCTTTGATAGTAATGGCTGGATCTACTACTACCTCGTCCATTGAGTATAACAGAGCAAATGATGGTATAGCAATGAACATCGGTATGATACTAGGAAATATGGTCCGAAGAATCTCGATAGTAGTTCCATGAACAATCCTTTGCGGGATTGGATTTTTTTGATAGTTGAAATGCCATAAAACGCGAACCAAGATCCGTGATACGAAAACCAAAATCAGAATGAGGAAGAAAAAGATATCGTGACGTAAGTCCATTATTCCTTGCATCATAAGTGTTGCTGCGTCTTGAAACCCTAATTGCCATGGTTCCGCTGCATCACAAAGAGCGGGGGTGACTCCTTGTAATACGTACAAGAATTTCTTTAGAACAATAACAATCATTTGCTTTTTTTCATTATTTGACTGCTCTGCTCCCAAAAGGAGAGACTCTCTTTTTATTGCTTGCTCTCCCAATTCAGGAAGACGGAAATCGCCAGTTGGGTTTACCAACCAAGAAAGACATGGGAAAAGAAAGATGCACAAAGGAAAGAACTCCATTCTCAGGAGAAATATACCTAGACCGACCTGCTAATAGATAGAATTCCATAAAGACCTAGCTAAGAGACTTTACTGAATGACTTGATCGATCGTACTGTACTAGATAGACCATAATCCTTTCATACGCTATTTTTGATCCAATCTCGCACTTGGTCTGATCCTCTTTCTTGATCTTCCTTCGACGAGTTGGGGCTTTTCCTTTAGTACAAGAAATTTCTAGCCCGAAAGAAGGTAGGAAAATCCGTATCAAGAGGACAGTTATAAGTCCCACAACTTGCTATTGATCGGATTTTATTAATATAAAGTAACTGCTGATTCTCTAGCTGCCAAACTACTATTCCTCGTCAATTTCATTGCCTTAATGGCATCAGTCTTATCCCCTTCTTCTTCACTTGCACAACCCAGTCTTGCTAACAAACGAAAGAGTTGGCAAGGAAAGAGAATTACAAGGAATGAGAATTTACTAGGTGAAAAGAAAGAGTATAAAGTAAGATAGGGAGATTTAGTAATGTCCTTACCAGACTCGATTCTTTTTCAAGAATGTTGAGCCAGCAGGATCTAAGTCATGTATCTGGTTGAGCCTGCTATCTAGCCGAAGATTGTGCTAGCAATAGGTAAGATCTTCTTTCTGCCCTAACTAAAAAGCTTCCTAAGCCGCAAAAACTATACCAAACTTGACCGCTTTTCTGTGAATCCTGCCATCTGGCAGTTCGATCCTCTACCACCTTACAATAGAGCTCTGATACCCAAGCAAAATTCCCGAGAAAGCGTATAACGAAGAGCTTGAGGATTTTAAGTTACCTTTAGGGCGAGTTAGCTTGACTTTCGAAGATCCTTATCTACGCAATTATCAGTATCAGATCGATCTTTGAACCTTACCTTCTTTCTTTCCTTGCGGGAATTAGGCTACAGGGGGATGTTTTGATCTGCTTTTTTTTGCTATGATTCACCTTTCATAAGTCATTTCATCCCTATCCATAGCTTTCTATCCTGCCTACTTTATTAACACTAGTAAAGAGAAAGTCAAAAAAGCTATAGAGCTCACTTCTTCTTCGCTATCCTTAGATTAAATAGAATATCTAGAAACATACTAGAAAGAACGTGCAATCAATCTAGATGCAGAGAATCGTCTCTTTCCTGTGCTATCAACAGGGAGAAGTTGGCTACTTACTTTTATTCTTTTATTGACCTACGGATGAGATCTCAAAACTCAGAATGAACCTGGATACTCACTTTAGTGTAGATTCCTTCTGAGTCGGGATACTACCCTGTCTATTTCGGCACAGCCTTGCGGCTTGTTAACGTAGTCATCTCTGCATGCGTTTTGAGCCTCAAAAGGGCCGCCCTGTGTTACCCGTCCTTGGCGTAGAGAAAGCCGTCCTACCTCTTTTTTATTCCTGGGTGAACCAACATGTGACTCTCTTTGCTTGCTCATTTCTCCCACCTTTTCCTATATATAGAAAAAAGTACTTTTGAGAATTCTATAAATCCTAATTAACCTCATTATAGTATAAAATTGGAATTGTGGAGTAAAGGTTTCAGTCGATTGAGAAGTACTAAATACCACACATTAATCAAAATCATACATGAGAGGCGATAAATCGTCTGATTAAGAAATCTATAACTCTTCCTTATAAAAGAGAACTTCTAAAAGAAGAACAGATGAAATAGATACACTTTCTTTTCTACTTGACCAGTTACCGCTCTCTGTGCGCTAAGAAGGGGATCTCGAGCGAGAGAACATTAATCCTAATCTCATGAAATTTTGACTTTTATTATTATTATATTATATTGAGTACTCCCCCCTTGCTTTTGAGAGCAGTCCAATACCAGTTGATTCATTAGCAGGAATAAATAGAAATCCACTACGCTTTCTTTGATCCTCTTATTCTTTCTTTAAGGCGGGTAAGATGCTAAGAGAGGAATCACTGCTTATCCATCGGATGTGACTTAACAACCTTCCCTTCTTCGGACCGCATTTGAAGAATTCGTCTTGTTTAAGCTTCCTTATGTGAACGTGAAAAAATTCCTCTATGGGGGCCTCTCTGGAAGAAAAGAGGATTGGTTCAGTCAATGGTTTCAAGAGAGTATCAGGTTTAAGGTCAATCTGTAGTTATATAGTACAGTCACTGTTAGTTTGTATGGTTTATTAAAGTGGGTAGCATGTGGATTAAGTCAAGTCCAATATGGTTTCCTGTCATTAAGCCGTTAGCCCCCGTAGTCCCTAACCCTTTCCAGTGAATGCCTAACCCCTGAGCAAGATAAAGTCAATCCCCTCACTCAGTGATTGCTTTTCCCCTTAGCCTTAGACACAAATTCCATCATACCCTCCTCACTCCCATGACCAATAAGAGCCTTTGACCCGCGGGTCTTATACGCTCTTCAATGACATCCCCGAGAAAGGGAAAACTAGAGGCCTTATATCTGTATGAGGTCAGGCAGTTGGTATGGGGCCCTTGAAACGTGGTTCTCCGACCGCCCCTACAAGATCTCAGTCCAATAGAAAATCGAATCCCTTTCCCTTTAGCTTTGGGTATGAGAAAAGCTAGTCCTCAAGCCCCTCCGCAGTACCTCTTAACTGCAAACCACCCATTTCACCGTGTGTCGGCGGGCTTATAATGATTTGGAAAGGTGAGAAGAAATGGCTTAAGTCTCACCGGTTACACGAATATCGGCCGCCACTATCGGTCTTTCCGCTTAGAAACGGCAAACAAAGAGCACCTTTCGGGGGCCCCGCACTGGTCTCAGCAGCTACGGTAACGAAAGCGGCTTTTTGATTGCCACCATTTCACGAGTACTCCTGTCACTGGACTTAAGACAGCTTCCTCAGATGTCACTCAATCTTTCTCAACTTGGACTCTAGATGATAGACTCCAAGTTACGTGATACACGGTGGTTGGCGCTAAACGCCTTGTTTTATTCCTATTCGCTGCTAACTCCCGTGAGAGTTAACAGTCGGAATGAAATCCATTCCTGTAGCTGCAAAGATTCCGGTATGTCCTACTGACCTGACCATGGTCAAGTGCTTTAAGCGGTTTATCTTCCTATTCACTGCAATGATCTAACCGCGCCTCACCGTAAAGAAGACGGAGGAAAGGAAAGAAGTGGAATCAGACTCAGTTTCAGTTCATCACAGGGATTCGGAAGTAGCTGATTCAGTAGCAGAATCTGTTGATTTAGCAGTTTCAGTAGCCGTATTTGATGATGTTGATGTTTCAAAGTAACTTCAGGAATCGATCTCAGATTTAGCATTGAAGATAAGGACAGAAGAAGATAGGTAGCTTTCCGCCCTAACTAAAACATCTAAATCTTAATAGGATGCAGCTCGTCCCGATCTGTCTCCGGTCGTAACTAAGATAGATCGATTAATCTCCGAGAAGTCCTAAAGCGGAAGTCATCTATTGAGGACAGGACTAGGCAGACGGAGGTCTAGGAGCTTGAATAGCTTACTGAATTAGCTCAGTAAGGCCTACAGCTTCTCTTGAGTCTATAGGAGTTCAGTCGGGAAGATCAGGGCAGATAAGCCCCGGAAAGCAAGAAATCCCTAAATCCAGTTAGTTGGAAATCTTCTTTTTGGAAAACCGGGAAAGAAGCCCCCTTTAGGGGAAAAGGCTGGTTTAGCTCAACAATTGATAGATTGCGTTATATTGTCCGCTTCGTTCTATTTGCCGCTAAAAGCATTCTGTCCTGATGGTTTAAAAACCTAAAAAGATGGCAGTTATCACCTGCTGACGAAGTGGTGAGGTTTGCAGAGAATACACTAAAGATCTCCTAGCTTCTAAAAGATGAAATTAAACTAGTAAATAAATTACTAATCCCCGCGCGGGAACTTCTAAGCCAACTAGACTTTCTAACCTTATTTGACTTCGCTGAAGAAGCAGGGTGTAGGAGGGGATAAATTAGATAGTTTCATTAATCTGACTTCCCGCAGGAAGAGCGTTTAACTACGTGAAGAATAACTACGCACTTTCTTGCTCCTTGAGCTGTCAGTGTTTTATCAGTCCTCGAAAAGACGCGAAGAGATTCAATGGAGGAATCCCTGGGATGATCGAAATCGGTATATTTCCTTCTATTGCCTGCGTTAGGCCATGATAAGGCATTTGATTCTCCGGATGCAGGGATTGCAATCTCAATAGTTGGAATCCCCGCCGGATCGAAGTCTAAGTAAGGCACAGGTCGAGTTAACTGAATTTATGGCTTTAGGAGAAAGAAAGGAAGCTAATGTAATCCTTTCGGGCGTGTCTTAGACTGAGTTAACTCGGGTGAATAGGCTGTCATAGCCTAAAGATCGGAGGGCATGCAGAGCTCCTAACCTCTAACTCTTTTCTTTCTTATTCGTTACGGGTTAATCTGATGAGGGCTTAGCTCTTTAGCTAGAAATCGTCATATTGGTTTTCTTCTTATCCCGGTACCCGCATTCAACTATATAGGAATTGTAAGATCAGAGCAGCCGGGCGGGATTGTCTTTTGAAGATTGGAAAGCAGTCAGTCTGAACCTTTCTTATCACGAAGGCGCATTAAGACTTGCTGCTTTTGTTCTTGCAGTTAGGGTAGGACACTGTAAGCCCTTCTATTAGGACTTTACTTGGCTTAACAGATGCATTAATGGCTTATCTAACTATATCCCCGGTAAGTCAATATCAAGAGTTTACTCCGCTCCGGGAATATCAATTTGTATTAGACGGGCAACAAGAGATTACTTCTCATTCGGCTTGCACAACAATAGACTGAGGATGCTTTCTTTCAACTCTCTTCTGTAGCAGCACGGGATTTGATTAAAATAGAAGAGATCCGTAAGCTCACTTCCCGCGATGGATAAGAAGATATTATACGGATCTCCCGCTCTTATCTATGTTATTTCAATGTCCTAACCCGCCTCCGAACGAGGACTTAACTCCCGTCTCCGTAAGGCTCCTGCCGGACTTGACTTTCAAGCTTCTCATGCTGAGGCCATATCTTTGATTTGCTACCTCTCAATCCTTGTTCTGGTGGGTGAGAAGATGGGAATAGTTCCCGCCCAGGCATGCTTCTTCCTTTTAGTCGGACGGTATTGCATTAGAAAGAATAGGGCAAACATGGGCATTTCAAACGAAGTAGCTGATAAATAGCTTGCTTTGAGCTTCCTTACTTGACGAAGCAGGGCCTCTAACAATAGCAAGATAAATAGGATTATCCCCTGCTGCTTAGAATGCTTGAATTAATCAATTCAAGAGGAATCTCAAGGACGGGATTGAACAAGAGTTAGAAGTCTAATCTAGTATGGGCTCCTGCACTCAGATATCAATGATATCAATAGTAAGAGGAAGGGCCATAACTTGCTTTTCGTATTAGATTGACGCTTAGGTAATGCCCTCTAAGTAAAGACTGCAGGCGAGGTTGCTTTTTAGCAGCTATTTCAGAGTGCGTAGTTGTGCTCAGCGCATAAAGATTGAGTTAAGAAGGAAATCAAATGCTCTGTCTTTGAATGCCCCGGAAGCTAGGAAATCAGTGTCCTCTTAGTGCGTTCCTCTATTCCCCCCCTCTGAAAGAGAAGATTTGAGGTTGAGATGCGCACACCAATATCCTCTAAGATATCGGTGTAGCACTTGGCAACATGCTCATCTGCGATGACGATATCGTTACCGAGAAGAGCATACCGAGTAAAGATCTCACCTGGGTAACACTTTTGCGCCGCATACCACACCACTAAATGGTGGGATAATGCGAACAAAGACCAAGGAAGAGGTTTAGATGGATGAAGCGGAAGAAGGAGCAAGGCTTGAAAGCGGATTAGCTAGGGAATTAATCCGATGTGAAGCTGTGAAAGAAAATCTCCATCATAAAAAAAAGGAAATCAACTTCACTAGATGGTAAGCAACCTGATTCTTTCTTTCACCCTACTGGTTAGTCTTGCCCAGGGAACAATGCTTTATGGGGAACCGGGTTCTCCATCTATAAGCCTCGTAATAATGGCTGTTAGTTGCTCTCAATGACGAAGTCTCGAAACAGATTCCCAATGCCATCTCTCGAATAAGAGTTTCCACGGGTAAGACTCCTGCCTGGAGTTACAGGCACTAACGAGAGAGTTGCTTACTCGCCAGACTACCGATGCCGGAGAGTTGACAAGATGCCTGACTTCGACGGAGTTGAACCAACCATTATCTAGAGGAGGTGCCGAGAGAACTGACCGATAGGAAGAGATACAGATAGAGATAGGTATCGGCAATTCCGTTGCTAGGCTTTCTATCATGGGCGTGCCAATATTCAATATAGGGGCGGATAAGTAAGGTAAGGACTTTGCCTGGTTTTCACTCCTAAGGCATTTACGCCCGGTATTCCTTTGATTCTTATAGCCGGAAAGAAATCCAATTGCATCAATAGCTGCTTTTATCTCCGCATTCACTAAACGAAATGCTTAACACATGCTCTTCGGTATGGGTAATTCCCTCTGTGCTCTACTGTCTTTTGTTCACTCTTTAGTTGACATGGAAGCTTTAGTGCCACGTTCAAGCTCAAAGCTGTGAAAGCAAGTCAAGCAGTACCAGATGCTGACGAAATAGCGGCTTAAAGAGATCCATCTTCTTGAATTTCATTCCTCCGCAACTTCTTGGAGTACTTGTGCAGCCCTATTCCCATCAACCAGAGCTGGAGCCACCTACATGTTGTATATGACCGGGTTCAGTAAATGCTTTTAGAAATTCCAAGACTTCATTAGCATCTAGATCCATATCTGGGGCGATAAAGGCAGACCAGGCATAATTGCCAATTAATAATGAAGGAAGGTATTGTCTGAATACATTACCTAACAGATGCAAACGGAACAGCTCACCACGGCTCATTTGTGATAGCAAATACCGCCGGGCATATGAGTTAGGCTGATTTAATCCTAGCGGATTCAATTTATAGACAGGAGGAGAAAGAAAAGAAAGGAGATAGAAGGTGATATAAGCTGTGAGCGATTAACAACATGTGAGGGATTTGCTTGAAGATTCCTATGTCTCTCTCTTACAAGCATTTCCCTTACTTTCGAATCCTCTCTTTTTAGCACTTTAAGTGCTATTTCAGCAGGATCCAAAAGGGGTGGCTCTTTCAAAACAAAGACTTTTACGGCAGGAGTTGCAGGAGGAAAGAGTGGAGACATCATAATTGGATTCCTATCAGGCACTCTTGGACTGCAAGGCCCTATCTTGAGTGATGGGTAACTGCCAATAATAGAACGATTACATGGACGATAAGGGATAAAAGAAAGTGAACTGCCACAAACAATTCCAGGGGACTTAGGTGGAATTGAACCAGTACGTACTACTCCAGGCACCTTTTGGAGCATAGATGCTGAAGAGTAATTATTTGGACTATAAGAAAAAGGGGATTGGTGTGAAAAGATGGAATGCATGGAAAGATCTAACTATCTGTCAATGTGTTTTCATTTTCGAAGAAGACGGTTGCACTGAGTTACATTCTTCTGCCTTTTATTCTTTCTTGGAAAAGACTTGCCTACATATCCGGTTCCACCTCGGAATCGGAATCACGCCCCTGTAGTTCCGTCATTCGGAGTCGCTTTTTGTGACGCAGTTCGGAAGGCGAGAAAAGCCTTCCTACGTCTGCGGGCCTTGGGCCATTTCATTTTTGCCCTGGCTTTTTAATTAACACCCCAACGACCTTACTTAAACGAGCATTTTCGGGGACTAGCATCTCTTAGTCTTATTCCAGCTGTTCTTTCTGGCTTCGGTGAATCTCTCGTCCTGCTGTATTGGTCTTCTGGTAACGCTCATCTCTTGTTTGCTTTGTGGAAGGTTACTGGATCTAGAAAGTTAGAAAGAACTGAGCTTTTTTCTCCCAGTCATCGGTTGGGCTATCTAATGTCCTTTTTTGCGAGCTCTTTGCTGTTGTAGAGAATGGTATAGAGGAATGGAGATAAGAATCTGTATAACCTAGTGCTGCTATAAGAGCTAAATAGAACTAGGAATTTCAATTACCTTTCTCTACTGCACTTCCTTGATCTTTAGTTCTCTGAGAGTGGGGTCCTCTCGGACGAGTCTCACTTTTAGTAAAGCAAGGCGGTAATGTGAGAGCTGATGGAATTCTATCCATGCTTTGACAAGGAAAGCGTTTCATTTTATCTTAGCTACGAATGACCTTCAAAGAAGGAGCAAGCACTAACAAATAAAACCCGAGTGGGTGACGAGAAAGGCTAAAAAAGACCTGGCTTCCTGCACCCAATCCTGCTCTTAGGCCACTAAAAATGATAAAAGAGCACTTGGGAACTCTTCTTCTGACACAAGAGCAGAGACTTGACATGACCCATAAGACCGAGGGGCAGACAGACCGAAAAAATGCAGGCTTGACTCCTAGAACCACTAGAACACCCATTAGCCCGACTAATTGCCCCTATTCTTGATCTTTACGCTGACTTTACCTTGCAAAACAGCCGCACTTTCATGTGCAGTCTATTCTCAAGCAATAGTAAGTGAAGATCGCTACAAAAGGGTTTAGATCCTTTGAGTAGTTGCCCTTGTTGTAGTCGGTAGTCGTAGTTGAGCACTCTTTGTTTTTTGCCCTGTCTGTAATTGACGATAGCTCATGATGGGCAAAAGCCCAGAAGGATGGAATCAGCTACACATTCCTCGGTTCTTATCTGGGCTTGTTGTTCTATTTCAGAGTGAAAGAAATGCCCCTACTAGTTAGTAGTGTAAATCCTTACGCCTGAGTCTGTTTGTGTAAAGAGAAATTCTTTCCCAACCAGGTAGCTAATCTTCCCCTTGACCCTTCTTTCTAACCAAGAATGCGGCATGGGCTCCAAGAAATAAAGGAAATATCCTGCTTTGCTAAGGCTATGTAATTGAACTCCTGCTTCTATTTTGGCTACGTTTTGGTATCTGCAACCCACTACGAACGACTTTAACGGAGAAAAAACTTCTTTCTATTCAGTCATAGATTGTCTGTGTACGGTGGTTGAATTGTTCTTTCTGCTTCTGAGTAAACTCCCAATATGTTGGCCGCAATTTACTTGCGGGGTTTTGTTGTCAAGGTATGAGCCTTGGCGGCGGCTACGGTCTTAATTGGACCAAGAGCGTCTTCTTTCTCTGATTCTGAACAATAATAGGTGTTTCAACAGGTCTACACCCTAACATACCAGTCTCAGATAGAAGATCAAGCACATACTTGCGTTGGGACACATAAATTCCTCGTTTTGACCTTGCAACCTCCATTCCAAGGAAAGACTGACGCTTCCCGAGATCCTTGACCTCGAACTCCTTCCCAAGAGCTGTTTTGATCCTGGCTATTTCTTCAGTGTGATCCCCTGTGAGTATTATATCATCTACATACACAATTAGGATAGACTGATTCCCATCTTGGATTTGGACGAACATTGTATGATCTGAGAGCCCTTGCTTAAAGCCTTCCTGTTTCAGGACTTTGGAGAACCTGTCAAACCACGCTCGGGGAGATTGTTTTAAGCCATACAGTGACTTTTTCAACCTGCACACCAGATTCTTCCTTCCTTCATCAAGAGGAAGGGTCATGTATACTTCCTCCTTGAGTTCTCCGTTCAAGAACGCATTCTTTATATCTAGTTGGTGTAAAGGCCAATCTAGATTTGCAGCTACCAAGAGTAAGATTCAGATTGTGTTCAACTTCGCTACAGGAGCAAATGTCTCCTGGTAGTCCAAACCATACGTTTGAGTGAACCCCCTTGCCACCAAGCGTGCCTTCAATTTATCAAGCGCACCATCTGAGTCATATTTAGGGGTAAACACCCATTTACAACCAACAACCCTCTTACCCTTGGGCAGTTCTACAACTTCCCAGGTACCATTCTTCTCCAATGCCCTCATCTCATCCATAACAGCACTTTTCCACTCAGGCATGCTTAGTGCTTCATGTATATCATTGGGAACCCTCACTTTGTCAAGATTAGTAAGAAATGCATGGAATTGAGGATAAAGAAGCCCCGGCCAACGATTATTAGGTTGGCTAGGAGAGACAAGTAAAGAAAAGGTTGGCTGACCAGAACAGGTGAGGTGACACGGCTTCAACTATACGAATGAGTTCTGCTCCTAACTTACGATATTTGAAGTGAAGCCCGTATCCCGGAAAAAGCCCTTGATTCTTTCCTCGAGGAGTACAGTACACAGTACCTCTTCATCTCCGCCAACCTCCTCTTCTGTTTGGGATCTTAGGTTTGTGGGAGCTTGAGGCACTGGACTAAAACCTCTTTCGAGAGCCCATCTTCGCCCTATTAATTCGTTGGCCCAAGGCCCACCTTCCTCCTATTAATTCAAAGACGAGCTTCGTACTACCTCTAATAGCTATAGCTATTACAGTTCATTTCCCGGAATGTTCACATTGAAACGATTCCGATAATCCGGCAATTCCCGAGCAGCAGAGGATATAAATAGACGGACTGGCTGGTCCACTTGTACGTAGAGAAGTCAAATTCCCCTGATTGGAGTTCCAATAGGGAGGGGCTAGTACACATTCCCTGACGAACGAATGCAATACAACATGGAAGGCTTACGGATGTAGTGTAGTACTGGACTGGATGGCTTTACCTACTTTAGCTTTTGAATCTCATTACGGTATTTTCATTCCGTTCAGTTCGAATCCATTCCATTTACGTTATGGCGATTCCTCGCTATTGGACTGGACTACGATGGGCTTGGCTTTGCTTTGAAAGGAAAAGGCTGCAAATCGATCTGAATGCTAACAGAGGAGTGAGCCCTATCAGACAAGCTGTTGTAAAGGGGAGGTCTTCAAGTCAAATCAGTCTATTATCAATGTCCCGTTTCAAGCCCTTGCTTGTTTGCCCACTAACCCGTCCCAGACCTGACTTCTTCCTCATAGGCTTAGTTCCGCCCTCGCCTCAGGGAATGGAGTAGACTGAATAGTTACTCTGACTTACTAGCAACTCACTTCTAGAAAGAAAGCGGTCAATCAGAGTTACGATTCCACCTTATTTCCCTATTTCCATAAGGTCTACGTTCTAGCTACATAGTCAGTCACCTGCGCTTATGCTTTTTGCGTAGGAGGAGGAAGAAAGCGTAAGCTTTGGTTTGAGGTTTGAAGACGCTCGACCCTAGGGAGAGGGGGTTCTGTTCCTGAATTGGCTGAATTAGCAGTCGAAAAAGAATCGGCAGTTGAAGCTTGGGTTCGAATTGATCTCGAGGGTAGAGTGTGAGGCTGGCAAAGTTGGCTTAGAAAGCCTAAGGTCTGCAGAGGACTGGTTTAGCGGCTCGGATCGGAAGGTGGTCTCGAACTCAGAAAAAGGCTCGAAATCAGAAGTAGGCGCGGAATTGGCTTAAGAAGAAGAAAGGCTCGACCGATCGAGTTAGGAAGTTTACTTAGTAAGAAATTTCTGAGTTGCAGCCTATCTTGCTGCTGAGATAGAGGGAATCCATTTAGAATAGAAGTCATACCTATAAGACGAACGGTACCCAACCTTAATATCGATCCGTACCCTCTGTACCGCTGCCAACCATAATGATTTAAGTGTTTGATGCCTGTAATTGAAACCTTGAGTTTTGTATGTTATTTGATATATTTTCTCATTTAATGATTTCAAGATGTGTTTTGTTTGTATTAGTAGAGAACAATCAATAGAGGAAAGCTTCCGGGTACCAGGATTTCCTGTTGGAGTTCAGACTTCGGACTTCGATTGAGGTCACTTTCCGGACTACTACCTCGGCTAAGACAGCAGCAACTAAAGGTTCTGGTTCGGCCTCGGCTGTTTACTTTTGATGCCGATTCTGATTTGGACGATTCAGCGGAATTCTGCACTAGCCCCTCCGATCTATTTCGCTCTATCAACTGATTTTCTTACTTCCGCTGCTGCCCCTGAGACTGATTAGCCGGTCGACCAAGACCCTCGCTTAACAGAGCAGAGCAGGCAAAAAAAGTCCTCTCCTCTAACTCACCTCTCAGTACCGAGGGATTCCTATCCTCTGGTTCACCCCTAAACCTCACCCTTTCGTCGAGCTCAGGTCCACCGGAGATCAACAGTTTCAATAGTCCCACATTCTACCATTCTACCACCCGAGAATGCTCGTCATCACCCAAGTGCAAAAAAAGACCTTTTTATAAGTAAGGCCAGCAATCAAATGCGAGTTAGCCTTTCTAACGCCCTTTATCCTGCCACTATTAAAAAAGGGGCCTGCAGTGGTAGAACCTGGTGAACCAGGCGTACTACTTCCCAACGTGGACCTTTCTTCTCTTATGATATTTCGAAAAACAGCGCCCCTAAATGCAACCGTTCGCTTATATACGAGAATTCGAAAGACAGCATGGATCGGATCGGAAAGGCTTCGGTAAGGTAAGGTACGAAAGGCTTTCTCTTGGCCGTATAGAACATAACATAGATTAGCTAGCGTGTAGTCATCATTCCTACAAGTGATCTTCCATCCAGGATAAACAGAAGTGCCACGGGCTAGAAAGGGTTCGGTTCGAAAAAGTTCGAAAGTTGGGCAACCGATAGAACCCAAAAGAGATCACTGCGCTTCGAGCCCTCACTACTATACTATAAGGGGGTGCCGGTGCTTGTTCTCTGACAAAACTTCTAACGGAACGGGATTCCTTACCGGGGAAGAAAAGAAATCATATTCTAACTCGTCTAAGTCCGTTGTTTCGGAAGCTATAGGCTTTCGTTAGTGGTGGCTTTCGCTAACGTGCGCCCTACTCGGCCTACTCGTCTAATGGCCCTTGCTTCTTACCTCATTGGTCTCTATCGGTATAAGCCAGAAAAGGGAATAGCTAAAGCAAAGGCGCACCTGATCTTTTTATCTTTTTCCTCAGTCCTCTTCGCCGCATGTTCTAGATGCTGCGACACAATAATCGTCTGTGACTGTTGCACCTACACTCACTGGCATTCTATTCTATGGTTACTGAAACCACGTCGCTTTGATAATACATTTCTTTTTTGGCTCATGCAGACGAAACGGAGCCCACCTCGCAAGGATACTTATTCTAATTGGCATGAAGCCATGGTAGACAAGTAAAATGCTCGTCTCTCAAATCTCAAATGGTACTTGGACCTTGCTTCGTCCTTCTGCAGATCAATATCTCATTTTGTGGTCTTGAAGATACAACGGACTTCTGAGGGGTCCATTGATCGTTACAAAGCTCGACTCGTGGCAAAGTAAAACAACAACAAGGCATTCACTACGAGGATACCTATAGTCCACCAGTCACTATCCTACTTTTTACATTACAAAGCTACTTTCCTCTTCTTGAAGAAGAAGATGCTTCTTTCTTTCAGCCTCTCTTTTAGAGATCCTATCGCTTCCCTGCAATCACTTAAGCAATAAAAATTCGATCACTTCTCTACTGGCACTTGAATAGGATTGTTGTTCTATGGAAACCGGTCTTATTTCAGAATTAGGTTAGCTTTAGCAGATGATAAAACTTTCTTTAAAGGTTTTATCTATAAGAACAGCTAGGGGCACCACATGGAGATTAGTCTAAGTAGACAGCATCATCATACTTTATGATATAAAAAGAGTTATTAGTCTCGACATGATCTGGATTTTTAATAACCTAAGTTCCTTTTGTTCCCACAATCACGTATCATTTTAATCCCACCGATGTTTCTCGAAAGAGAGGGATGTGACCAGGACAAAGAAAGGCTGTGTCATTTTCTGGTGCTACAGTATAACATAACCCCTCAACATGTGTGTTGTTTCCACTCGGTCGACTGAATCAACTAGCAAAGGGGAAAGACATGAAAAGATTCGCTATTTTTCTTTCTCCATTTTTCATTTAGAAAACATTCTGTTTGGAAAGATTCAGCAAAGCCTTCGGTCCGTCTTACTCGGCTCACTATGAGCTACTTTTTTCTATAAGAGAAAGTTTTTCCTTCAGCCCTAACAGCCTAGGACTTTTCCTTTCTAGTGGGAAGTTAACCTTCAGCAATGAGGGTTGAAAGCGAACAAGCCTACTCACGCAATCAATGCAGGGAGAGATTTCTCTTCTTGTAATACGTCGTCTTATAGTCTACATCTTAGGATCTTAGGTCTTATAGTGTTTGTTCAGTAAAAACCTTCTTTTAGCATTTTTAGCGTATAGTGAAGTGATAACCTTTACTATTTCTCTTTCTATTAAAAGAGAATCGAAATTTCATAAGAATAAAAGAATCAAGTCGTTCTTCTGTTCCATTTCGCTTTCTCGTAGGATCGTAGGAAGGAAGCCAGGGATCCTTCCATCTCGGCTTCCTAAAGCCTAAAGTCAAGATCCTCCCTTAAAAGGTCCGGCCCTGAAGCTGAGTTTTTATTAAATTATTAAAATGCCCTTCGCTCTTGGCCAGACGCCAGCGAGGACTGGCGTCAGTAGGTGGCCCGCGTGGAAGCCTTTAAGATTTAAAGATTAAGAGTCCTTTCTTGTTATGTCCTGCTGGTGTACAAGTCGCTGTGGAATTCCTCCCCTTTTTAGGCTGGCTATCTAACCTCTCTTGTCTTGCTATAACCTAGTCTTACGTCCCTGCCTCTGCTCTCGTTCGGGTCCCCGGGGAAGCTCAAGCTTTGATGCTGGCCAACTAGGAGTAGGTTCCGTCAGGCCCTAATATGCTCCATAACTAGTGGTAGTGGTGTAGTTAAGTCCTTGTGAAGGATAAGGATCTCCGATCAGGGCGACTACTCACTAAAGGTATTCGGAAAAGCAATCTTTACTTTCTTTCTGCTCCAGTTGGTCGAGCTCATCACACTCGACTGTCTTCTACTTCCTCTGCTTATCTGCATACTTGCCCTTTCTCATGCAAGCTTTACAACCATTAGGAGTCTAGTGTCTATCGGGTCCTTGAAAGTCGATTGTAATAATGCTTCACTCAGTTATATTTGTCCCAACTGTGGAATCACACTAAACTACCATTTTATCCACGCAATAAAAGAAAAAGAGCTGACCTTGTTTTTTTTCATTTTTATATGCTGATGTTTGAGGTCCTATCCCTTTATCTTTATTCTTTATGAAGGACCTTCGGGTCTGGGGTGCTTTTACTTACGAAGCTATAAAGTAAGACTAAAGCAACTAGTCCGACCTAGAAGCAGGAACTAGTGAAATTAGTCAAATCAGTAGTAGTCTAATCCCCAAGGAAATTCCAACAACAGGTCAATGAAAGAAAGAGATGAATTCAAGGCTAGTGCCTCTTACACCGGAATGTTTTCATCTAATTTCTTTCTCTACCTTAGCACATTTACCCTAAATACAATCGACATTGGTGTGGCTTATTCGCCGAGTGGTATTATACCTATCCCAAACCAACCGGCTGAGATTCCCAGAGAGATTCCTGGTATCTGTCTATCCAATGAGAATGATTAACCAAATGTCAAAGCAAAGGATTCGTTTTGTTCTTACTGGGACTTTCTTTTATGCAGCGCATGGCTGAAGATCTCACTCAACAGTGACGACACGGGCATGTATCTTGAGCAGTCTTTATTAATTCATTGGATGACAGCTTTCAATAGAAAGCATACAATGGTTTATCTCGTAGATTTATCCTTTTGTCCTATCGGTTCACGGAAAACTGTCCAAAAGGAAGGAATTGAGGAAGTACCAAATTGCCTTAGCAAGTGCTATCGTATAAATGAAATCCTAAGTCTTTCTAACCCTCCATGACAAAAGTGCCGCTTCGCTTTAGGTTAGTAAGGGGCATTGAAAGAATAAGCTGTTGCTGTTATAGAATCGGTTGTTCCCGAATGCGGTGGGTGCTATTGTTTAGGGGCGGAGAAGAATAAAGATAGGACATCGGCCTCAGCTAAAACAGAAGAGGGATAAGACCTTAGAGATCTGGAAAGGTTAAAGTCTAAGAGATAGAAAGGATTACAATGAGCTATAACCTAGCAGAGGGGATTCTCCTTAAGAAAGGCCGTTGATCAGGATTCATTGCTTGACTGGAACCACGGCTTGCCGAACCACCATTTCAGAGCTATTATTTTCTAATAGAGGGGAGTGAGAAAGAGATCTATTTTCGGATCGCCTAATCCAATAGCGTGGAGTTCGCCCTTATAAGCATAGTTATGCAACAGGGGGCTTGGTTGTTCAGCATACTTATATAAATTATATAATATAAATATATAATAAATATAATAAGATTATAAGTATAGTAAATAAGTTTAGTAGTCAAAGTGGTCATCTCCAGTTGGAAAAAGAATCATACTTATTTTATTAAGCTTGGCTACCATACCAGTTATTATTAATTAAGAAGGGTTCCCTCGCATTGGCAGAACCGTTATTAAGGCTACGAAACCAGTACAAGTTTTAGTAATGTAACTTAGCTTCACTGTATGAGCATCCGAATCATAGTTGTCAGGAACGCGGCCGCATGGCTCAAAATCAAAATTGGAGGAGTTGGGAGTCTAATTCAACTAATTCAATAGAAAGAGAAAGCAAAGCAGCGCGGTAAAGCATTTAGCATCAATCACCTCCTATAGCTTAGCTTTTATATAATAAAGATTGCATCTAAAAACGACAAATAGGCGAGCCCGAACTGTGGCAGATTTCTTCTTAATTTTTCTTGTGACTGTGCTCTTAATGTCCAAAAAGGCTAAAGTGGACAAAAGGGAAGAAAGACAGCTTATTGACATCTATCCCCTGGCTAGTTAAAGCCTGATTTAGTGTAGTTAGCCACTAAGAAAAAATGGTAAGCCTATCGAAGTATAGTCTGGCAGAAAGAGTCATAGCCTTGTCTTTACCATAATTTATAGTATAAAAATTCTTATTAATAATTGAATTATAACCAACAATGGGATGGGACACACCATGGTAATGGAGTCTGTCGTCCTACTTCTTTTTGTATATAATAGCATTTCGTTGAAAGATATCTTGTCTGTTCACGGTAGTCCTATGCATAGTCAGTACGATAGCCCCAATCATGGCGACTAATAAAATCAGACTAGAAAGCTAAAACCAGGCAGAATAGTATGTATAAATTAAGTTTCCTAATGTTTCCAAATTCGTCCAACTTCCTATTTTTTCAACATAAACTCTATGTTTAAAAGAAAGATTTTTGTTGTGATTTGATATTGAGAAGTTTTTGATGCATCAACATCCGGAGGGAGAATTTATCATACAGTTTAATAAAGAACTCGTCTATTACTGACGCTGATTAAGATAACTGCCTGATGTGGCATCCACCGAAATGGTTGGTACTTATTACTCTTTTCGATTTGAAGATTAGTATCATGGTTTGATTTTATCTTAATTGGTGGTAAATCAGTTACCTATTGTCCAGGATAAGCTCATATTATTGTACGTTCTTACGTTCTTCAGCCTCATTCCAAGAGTTCTTTCTCTTTGTTTTAATGCCGGCATTCGTGGAGCCCCTTCTACCTTATAATAGGGGCATACAACGAAGATGATGATTCTTTGCAAAGAAAGGGTCTGCGGTATCTGAATTGCTTAACTGATGGGCTGAGGATATAAAGGAGGTAATGGGGGAATCCACAAAGGAATAAGGTACCCTGTCGGCTGCTACACCAATGGCTGCCAAGGCTTCTGACTACCTTATCCCAAAGATAGATTCCTCCGAAAGAAAGTGTAATCTTCTCTCTTCTTATCCTTTTCAGGGCAATGATAAAATCTGTGTTGGAAAAGAAAAGGCTCTCTTTGGTGCGGGTGTGGGATCAATCCGCAGGCTCTTAAGGATCGCCTTTCGCCGGCTTCTTTCGCTACACTGACTTATAGTAATAAATCCTAGTCGCTTAAGAATGATTCTTCCTTAAGCGAAGCAGGGAAGGTCACATCGATTACTCTTCAACGCCTTACTAGAGATTTCTATAGAATAACGGTTGCATCAACCATTATCAAACATTTAGCCTGTCATGTATAATGCGAATCCTAGAAAAGTAGAGTGAAACAAAAAGTTAAGCAACCAGTTCCCTTTCTACAAGTCGAAAGCGATAGCGATTCCATACGCAAAGATAGAGGTCAATAAATGAATGTTTGCCGAGAAGGTGAGAACAGAATCGACCGTCGTTCACGACATGCAAAAGCAACATTGAAGACCAACAGAACGAATTCCATTAGCCAACAACATCCCTTGAATCTCTGCAAGCACTCGTTAATAAGTTTAATGGGTCAAAGAACGCAGTGTACATAGACGAGCCGAGGAAAGACTAGCACTACTTCAATTCTACCTCAAGCCACCCCTATTGAGCTCCCTCCTTCCTCTCGCTTTGCTCGTTCTGAACTACGTCCACACTCGACCGATAGGATTTCATAAACGTCCATATCTCTTCGTCCCCTCCGCTCTTACTTAGCCCTTAGTCCATTTCATTACAACGGGGTTTGGGGAAAGTTTTTGATTGAAATATCATTTATGAGGGCAAATGCACTTTTAGGAATCTCTCTTCTGCTATGGAACCTGAACCAAGACTAGTTCCTTTAGGACGGACTCATCCACTTCCTATATTAACTACCATATTTCTTGATTCCAATAACTTCAATAGAACTAAGTTCACTATCTCCTCTTCACCTTAGTCCTACCTACCACTATCCACTTAACTTCAAAGGTATTTAACCGATTGAATCGCCTCGCACACTGAAAGAAGTAAATTCACTCTTGCCCTTAATAGGAATCCAAATGCGGAGGTCAGCTTGTTTTAAGTCATAAAGGGAATAGGTTTCTATCTCACTTGAAGACAGGGAATTTCTATCTCACTTAATGCCCCTACTAATAATCGAAAGGGCTTACTAAAAAAGCTAATAAATAGGGCTAACAAAGGATGGGTGTCTTCCGTGTTTGAGGAAGCGGGATAGAAAGGTAGCTTGCTTACTTAGTGCTTGTACTAAGGGCTTCCCTTTAAATTTAAAGTAAAGAAGCTTTGTTGAGAGAATAGGAGTGCGCTGCGAACGAGCCCAAAGAAAGATAATAAGATCCGACTTCGATAGCATGGTCTTAGCTTCCTGCTTGCTGGCTTATAGGGTATAGGGTTTAGCTTTTTTATCCAACTGTCTCTAAGGCAGAAGGAATTACAAGAGCTTACATTAGATACTAGATAGCTGGCAACTGCCACTGGTCCTATAGAGAGTGTTACTGGAGACTCAGTCTTACCTGGCACTGAAACTAGATCCCTTAGGAATCCAACTGATTGCAGATAGCCGGTTATAGCACTGACTGCTTGCCTTGCCTCTTGGATTGCATTTGCTAGCTTGAGAAGTAGAAGTAACTGGCCCCTAAGCTTAGACAAAACAAAAGCTTACTGAACGCCTTAAAAATAGTATTACCTCAGGAGAAGGTACCCTAGGATAAGAAAAGCACTTTCCACTCGCCAAAGAAAGATAGATGGAAAGAGATGAAAGGTCGACTACGAACGTTATTCTACATCCCCAAAACTCCAGGTGGGTTCAGGGTCGGGTCGATGGGGAAACTTCCACTTCATAATAATGATAATAATGAAAAGAGCATGCTGGATGACTTTATTTTGCCTTTTAACATTCATAAGCTCATTTATTTAATAAATTAATAAATAAGAAGTTCCCTGTTATCTGACCCCTTATGGATTTCGTGCGCAAGCTCCTCCCCTCCCAAGTGCGCCCCGTTGGTAGGCTTTCCAAAAGGTTATAGACTGCTCGAGGACTGTGGTCATTGTAAGCCGTAGCTCCTCCAGACTTAGCAGGGCTAGTGGCTACTCCAACGGTTGCGTTGTATTGCTGCAGTAAGCCCCACGGCCCAAAGCGATACTAGAGAGCGAATAAAGAAGAGTCTTATTGGTTAGCAAAGCCGAGAAGATCCACGCCCATTCCATCTTTGCTTTGATTCCGTCTCTACTTCAATGAAAATGAAAGCTAGCTCCTCCTTCATCCTCGTTGGTCCTTGTAAATCGATGACTTTCTTCTCTTATGATATAAGATATTCCGAAACCTAGCTAGCCGATCCCAGGACTCCCTTAAATGAGTGTTGACTACTCTCTTCTTTCGCCAACGGGCTACAAGAAGAATTTGATTTGATTGAACCTAGTGGGTAGCGCGCTACTTCAAAGCTTGCACCCGGCAACAACTTTCACTTTCTCACCAACAGGAGGAAGATATGAAATAGAACCGTTCCACTCGAGCAGAACTTCTAACTGAAGCTGCTCACGTTTTTCAGCAGAGATAGGAAAGAAAGATTCCAATAATAAAGATAGAGAACCAATTGGACTGAGCGAGGGGATGGCTCTTAGTAGAAAGAAAGCATTGGTACTGGTACCTCCCTGCCTTGTCCGCACCGACCGGATTGCTTTGCTGAGGAATGGAGTTAGTGGACAGAGCGATTTGAAAGAGCAGAGAGAGGAGACAGGATTGCCGTATACTTATAAAGGTAAAGGACAGAGAGGCTCGTTGGAATGCTTGAAAGCGGCTTGGCACATTGAACCGAGAACGTCCTACTGCTTTGTCTCGCTTTCGACTGTCTTGCCCAGAATGACTCGAATGAGACCGTAAGCGGGCTACCAACCCTTTGTCCCCTTGCTTCCTTGGCTCACTGCTTGATTGGGTGATTTTTCCTTCTACTCCTCTTCTCTTACGAAAGAGCGGATTCAATAGGAGCTAGGAAGAAGCACTGATTAGACCGAGACAGCTAGCCTTGGGAAGAAAAGAGATTAGTTGAAAGCCTATTCGCTAACATCTTCATCCGGAAGAGTTCATTCAGTGGCAAAGATCCTCTTCTGTGAAAAAGGCTTGCGTTCCTATAGGGCAATAGCCATTTCTCATGGAATTGGTATAGGAAGAGTTTAAATGCTTTATCGTCCTCTAGTCATCCGCTCTTTGTTCTTCCTTATGTATTCACTCTTGTCTCTGAATAGGTTTTTTGAGGAGCTTTTTTACCTTTCCGTAGGATCAAAATAAGGACACAAGTCAGTCGCATAAAGACTTTATTTTGCTGTAATGTAATTACCGTATTGGAGTGCAGGATAGAAAGATTTCGAAAGGGACTGTACTTCTATCTCTGTCCTTGGAGCACGGATTCGTCCTCGCATCCCTGAATGTCACTCTTCATCTCCTCTTTCCCATTTCGACCTCGAGACAGCTTGAAAAGCCTAAGCAGCTGCTACGCTAGTTGAACACGGACTTCCGCTTCGAGGCGAGTTCTACTATCTCAGGACTTCGAAAAAGAAAGTACGTACTAGGGGTCAGTCCTATCTGGGCCATCTAGTGTTCAATCTCCACTTTATACTATAATTGGTTAAATCGGGACATCGACACCGTGCTTTAAACCTTCTTTTTGCTTGTTCATCTTGTGATCGAAGCCTCTTCTTCGTCTTTCGATCGCATGGGCAACTATAGTAACCTCTGTCGTCAGTTCTCTTTCCTTTAGTAGGGCCCTTCATCTTCATCTCTCAATTCTTATAAAAATTCTATTGAGAAGGATGAGAAGTTGGACTAATAAAGGAGGATCCCCGTATTGCTTCTTTCGCTTCTTTGCTTCCTCTTCGCCACCTACTTCAATTGAGACGGGTGAATCCAGGCTTACCTACATGAGCGCAGGCACCGGCTCAGTAATTTCGGACAGGATCGTCGTCTTTCTTATCAAAGCTTTCACGGTATAGGGCCCAAAGAGGGTACCTTACCTTAAAAATCCTTAGGTGCAACCAACGAGAATCAGTGGCTTACCCTAGCCCGATTCGATAGGGATTCGAAAGAAAAGAAAAAGAGAGAGAGGTTCAGATCCAATGCTCTGAACCGAAGGAGCACTGCTCCGGTGGATTGATGAATGGGAGAACCCTTGCTGCAGCCAGTTAAGCCATTTCATTCGGTCCGGAGGTTCATCAAAGATTTCTTGCATTGCTAGCCGAGCTAAGGCAGAAAGAACCAGTTCAAGCATTGCCAGTACGGGGCAGAGGGGCTTTTCGTTCTTTCTTTCATCCCTAGACTGTTAAGTAGTATCTAATAGAATGGAGCGAGTTTCAATCCCATTAACCCCTGCCCTTGGTTTTGCCTCATGAGGGCAGCCTCGCTCTCTTCCATCCAATCTTCTTACTGACATCACTGGAAGGGGTGATATGACACACATGAAATTCGGGAGCATTCAACTAACAAGGCCCGGGAGAGACAATGGGTTCAGGTGTCGGACCTCAAGCTTATAAGAATTCGGTCAATCAATGCATTCTCTTCAATGACTCCAACTCTGTACGTAACCACCCAACATTGAGATTCAAACTCTTCTGGATGCCTTCGACCCTCTTGCCCCAATCATGTAATATCTCAGCAGTCACTGCTCCCCCCAAGTACCACCTACGATGTTTAGAACTTCGATAGCTGCAGTGAGTACAATTGCTAGCAGGAAAGGAATGAAATCTTTTTTTGGTGAAGGTACTGTAATCTCGGTCAAAGAAATGCTTTAAGGAAAACTGAAGTCTAAACTGGTAATCCAATTGAATTGATAGCGAGCCAGGAAA
Organism: Albizia julibrissin; assembly: GCA_037074505.1. Lineage (NCBI taxonomy): Eukaryota > Viridiplantae > Streptophyta > Magnoliopsida > Fabales > Fabaceae > Albizia > Albizia julibrissin. The sequence continues at coordinate 90,929 of JAYWLI010000087.1, forward strand.
GTAAGAAAGAGTACGTTGGTAGGATAATCTTGAGTAAGCTCAATAGAGAGTTGCTCGTCGTCACGAAGTATCTCATAATAGGCAATGCCGCTTAAAAAGAAAGAGCTGTTCGAACCACTTCTTGGGGCAGGACCCGACCCCTACCGGCCTTAAAGAAAAGATTTTACTGCAGAAATGGAGGAGTTGAGAAAGAATATGGATTTGGTTGTCTTAATAGTTAGTTAGAATGGTTATTCTTTGTTCTCGTCTTGGGTGTGAATGAAAATCGATTATACGCCCACGTGAGAAGCTAAGGAAGTGCTTTGATCACGATAGATTAGGTAGGTCGGGTACTCTAAGAGAATGAAATGATCATAACCAAAAAGCTGTTCTGGAAGAAAGAGCTAATAGATAGGGGTTTCGCCAGTAAGCAAGTCTTTGGCCCAGCGGCTGGTTCAGGGGAAGAGAATCTACTACGAAAAACAGAAGGAGCAGGGCTGTTAATGAGTGAAAATAAAAGGTTGATTGTTCTACTCAATGGAGCTAATTTTATATTTATAGGAGACCCCAGGCGAGAAAGACAACCATATCCGTATTGGCCGGGAAGAAGGTTACCCGTTGTCTCTAACTAAGTGGTTTAGGGACTCCCCGAACTATCTAACCGATCTCCTCCCCGTAAACAGACAGACTATGAATCAGGGGATGCGCTTGATAGATGGGCTTGGCTTGGTCTGACTTCACCGTCAAGAGAGGAAAGAGGAGGGATCACCAGCTCGCAAGAAAGTCACATGTAGGCCCGGAGCACTTAAAGATGGCATTTGGACACCTTTTCTTGAGAACGTGTCTCCTACTCCTAAGCACAGAGTACTCTATTAAATCAAAGGGGAAGGAGAGTGATCTTCATTGATTCTACAAGAAAGAGTAGTCCCGCTTCCGATGAGCATAATGATCCAGGAGAGGTAGAAGCTATGGCGTATGCTTTTTCACCTGCCTCGAAGCGAGCCTAATCGTTTTGATTCGAACAGCAGGAAGAGATAGAGATGCTATCTTATATTTCTAAAAAAATAAGACCACCAAGCCCTGGAATGAGCATCGCTTTCGAATGATTAAAGCAAGCTTAGATCTTTTCTTTCTATCTCTGGCGATTGAGTAGCCAGATTCCTTTTAGGCCTAGGTCGATCGAGAGCATATTCAATTCAAAATTTCTATTCCCTTCCCTTTCTTTTTAGTAAAAGAACGGAGTCAGTAAACTACTTACCTCCGCGTGCTGGTGAAACCATTCCATAAAGATAAAGGAAGTGATTGGGCTAATGCAAAAAGAGGAGAAAGCTCTTGATTGGTGATTGGAACTGCGGGGCAATTCCTGTCGAAGCTACTTTGCCTTTCTTTTCAATTTGATTTCATTAAGTGCTGCTGTTACCTCTGGCACAGGAAGCAAATCTCTTTTCTCTATTGGAATCGGTACCGTCCATTCTTCTATAAAGAAGAACCAACCTGTTTACTCTACATAAGATAAATATATATCGCTGCCCTTCTTAGAAGAAAGATAGGCACCGCGTCATCAACAAAGTCTTATCTCCGGATTGTATCAACAAGTGAGAAAGGGTCGGCTACCCATATCAGAGTCAAAGAAAAAAGAGGTGATTCACCTGGGTTTAGCACCCCAGCTCGTAGCCAAAGAGAATAGAATGGGGCTATAACCCGTCTCACGCATCCATACAATTTTAGCCTACCTTTCTTATACCCGGTGGTATACTTCACACAACCTGAAACTCCCAAGGAATAACCAGCCCAGGTTTATGAGAAGGGGACTCATTTCTGACCATGACAACAAAATATACTGCATCAACGCTACTTTCTTGGAAATAGAGCAGCAAGCACAAGCATTAGAGCAATCCAACCTTGGTATACTGAATCTAGCTTTGATCCCATTAAGAAAGAACTCGAGGATGAGCTCACTACATTGAGTTTCGGTCTTGCGCCCTTGTCCCTGAGACATGCTATTAGTTTAATCAGGATCACCCTGTAGAAATAGCCTTGTAGAAATAGCAGTCTCTACTCTAAAAGGCAGTTCCACTCTCCTCCCCTTTGTCTGGGGATCAGCTAGCGAAAGCTAAGCTTTCTATGAAAAACTGGCGCATCTGAAACAATTAGTACGTGATGAACACTCGAACATACAATCTCTAAGAGGAAGCACGTCTATCTGTCCGATTCACCGCTCATTCGAGTAATACAGGAGCCAACCTTCTATGAGCAGGCGGGCTTTGAATGCTAATGACAAGTAGAAATGCCGGTTCCCTTACGAGTGAGTCTGCTACTCTTAGTTGTCGATTACCAGATGGAACCCAGTGTGCCGCTTTCTTTCCTCGAAATCTTGAATTACATAATAAATAAAGCAAAGCATCTTCGTCTGAGTTGCATACTTTCTCCGGTTATATGGATTCTGGGATGATGGAGCCTAGCCCAGTGATGAGAGACAAAGACAAACAGTACAGTCATTTGATTATTCAATAAGGATAATAACCTGGGGGTGTGTGGTAATTTGAAGGTGTCTCTAACCAATAGGGGTGAAAATTCCCTTCGCGGCGTATTGGAATAGCGCCGCTCTCGTCTTTTGATTTGGAGACAACCTTCTTATAAGAGTAATCATTACTTCGTTAGCTCCGGTCGTCTTTGCTGGGGATCATCCCATTCCTTGTTGACTATGATTCCGACCCTGCAGTGATAGCATGAGGGAGTGTATCTAGTATTGAGTAGAACATATGCCGGAGTTTGAATGCTAGGCTGTGAAAGCACCGTAACGAAACTGGTTTGAAATGGGGAATCTATTACATATTCAAATAGAAGAACTCGCTTCAAACCATGACTTAGAAAGAAGTGGCTCCTCGGAATAGCAAGCCAGGTGTGATAGTATTTTCCGATCGTCGTGCGGAACTGCTGAAAGCTTAGTTCACTTAAAATAACTTACTCCACTCGGCTGAAAGATGCCCATCGATCACTCGAAGCTCCACCAACAACTCGTGGCTCAGCCTGTGATTCAGTAGATCGAGCTCACTACGCCCTACGACAACAGCGCGGATAGCTTAGCTTACTTGCCAGTCTCCAAGGGGTTTCACTACACTGTTCCAATAGCTTTGACTCCCTAACATTGATTTGATTCCCGGGTTAGAATCTTGTCCACGACCATCCCTGACTCTTTCTCCCCTTCTAAATCAGGCTATTCTAGTTCAGGCAAGCTATTGACTCCATTCCTGATAACCCATATACCCCCGGGTGTATACAATGATGATTATAAAATCCAAGTCTTTCAAGGCAAGCACTAGCCACTGTAATCGAATCCTCCTAATCCCTAAAATAGGCCTTCTTGTAGGGATTTTGTCACTTTTGTCCCCTTTGGTGTGCCCCGCCCGCGTGGACCTCTTGCATTGCTCCGGGTATAACCGGGTATAACCAGGACTAGTTTGCTTTCAAGTCGTCGAAAGATTGAGAAAGCAGCTAATTCAATTGCATTCGGAAATAGCGTGCAACAACCGTCAAATAAATAACAAGCACCACGTCGAAGATCTTATTAGCTTCCTTGCTACGCTCGGATGAAGACTACTAAACCGGTATTTCTTGCTATCAATTTGACCGTGAAATTAAATTAACAAGATTCCGGCATTCCTACTTCTTATAATTAATATCGTCATAAAAGTAGTTCGAATGCGTCACTATGCTTTCTTCATGAGCCTCCGAATAAGGCTATCAAGCAAAAGGAAGAAGTTCGACCTTAGACGAGCCGGAACCTAGATTCATCTTCATTAGTTGCGGAAAGAGCAGCTCTATCTGATTGAGATGCCACATTCTCCTCTTCCAGTAACTCAACTAAAGACTCTACTTAATCTGATGCCTCACTATAAAAAGATGGAAAAGAGCTCGGAAAAGAGTGCAAAGTTAGCAACAATTAACTCATTAGAGCCATCCTAACAGCAACGGAGTACGCATAAGATCAGAAAAGAGAGGTAGCTCAATAAGCAGCTTTTATTTAGTCTGATTAGTGCTACCCCTGATTCACTTTCCTTCCCTGGGATCTCTCGGTGGGAGATCCGCCTCTAAGAGCCTGCCACGCGTGCATTCCCTTGTAAGAGCCAGCAAGAACTGGGAGTCCAGATGCAGCACCATCATGCACACTCTTCCTAGTTCAGGTCGAGTAACGGTCTACCATTCTTGGGCTGGTATCAGGGGATGGGCAATAGACGGGCCGTTAACCCCGTCATTCCCTCTCGGGTTTTCTTTGGATTAGGTATGGTTCAAAAGGTGTGGAAAAGAGGTCCCAGAAGATCTCTTACTCAGTTCGATGCTCACGCTAGCAGCGTTCGGACATCACTCTACGTAATTTCTTCTGGCTTTAAAGCGAGGGGGTTTGCGCGTGACGGTCTTGTCTTTATTCTTTGTGCAAATCGTGTTTAATAAAGTTTTGTTAAAAGAAGCGGATTTAGGTCTAGGATAAAGAACTACCTTGACCCGGGCATTGATTTCCCTTTCCTTTACCTGTAAACAGAACTTGTTTTTCTATCTTTCAAGCTGATCCAATACCAATACAAAACTAATACCTTAGAGAGAAGAGAGAAGGCTCTGCAATTGCCTGCTCCTTTGACACCCGCTCCTATTCCTATCTTACGTTAGCGATGAAGCTAGCTTTGAGCTTAGATGGAAGGAACGAGGAATACAAACGAAGAGTAAAGGGAGAGGTGAAGAAAGGCCTGTAGGCGAAGGGGAAGTTATTGCTAACGATGGTATTCATATCGCTGAGTTGGAACACGAAGCAAGCTTTTGGATTCAGTTTTGGCGTGAGGTATCGAACACAAGCTAAGGGTTAGTAAAGTGGCTCAGGTATAGAAAGTTACCTACTACAAAGAGTACCATAGCAATGAAGAGATAGAGATCGTCTATGGATAAGGTTGAGCTAAGCGAGGTAGACTTTACAGACTCTGGATGATCCTATGCTTAATACATTCTCCAATTCAAGTGAGATGCCGAAGGCAAAGTACTTGTTGAAGGGAAGAGCTTGGCCTAGAATGAGCAAGGGATAGAGATGATGGTATGAATGCTTTCATCAACAGAAGTTTCATCCTCGGATTCCTACCTACCCACCTCAGACTTATTCATCATCGTTCTGGTACTGGCCGGCCTAATGCTTTTCCCTCTCCTATCAAGGAATAGGCATAAGTTACTTGCCCAAAGTAGAATGTCATATGAGAAGATGCTTTTCAGAATCCTCCCGTTGATGCATTGCTTAGCTAATTTAGTCTCTGTTTTCATCGCTGCTCTGGTTGAATGGAAGGGAGGTAGGCCTTAAGTAGGAGTGTACCGATGTTAACGATGGTGGTGATGGTGACCAACAAAGGCATGCTTTCTTCCTCCGCCTGATCCTGACTATAACTTTGATAATGATGCATTAGCCCATAACGTACTCGCCGGCTATCACTAGAATTGCTGGTAGTATCATCCAGTATAGTATAAAGGGTGAGCCGCTATAAGCACTTTGAGCTAACGTAATGGCACGACATTCCAACCTCCAGCTATGCCCAATCTAGGCTGTGATCGTGAAGCTGAAAGCTTCAGGTGATATATACGGATCTCTAAGGCTGAAAAGCAGTAGGCGAGTGAATAGACTACTATCAGGGAGAGTGCAGTACGTTATTCCTTGCAAGAAATCACTGTGAATTCTTTTTCTTGAGGTAAGAGGCTTGAGTTAGGGATCCACGGCTAGCTTCTACTGTCGCAGCTTTCTGCCCGATTCAAACAAACCTATTTCCACCATCAATCAAGCGGGCATTTATCTAGTAAAACGGCTGACAGCTTGTTACTACTAGGTAGCCGCGAGAGTGCCACCGGTCACTCTCCCTAGTTAGGGTCAGCAGCCCTACTATGAACTTTGAGGAAACCATACCATCAAAGAGCGGCATGCCGTGCGACGAAGGTGGCTCCAAACGGGAAGAAACAAACGAGCAAGACAAAGCGATTTGACTTCGGTGCCTGAAAGAGTCGATTCTACGACGAAACCAAAGCCGCTAGCTACCGTGCCCGGTACTTCACTAGCTACCTTCTCTGCTCGGCTTGCTTTTTCGGTATCGAAAGTGGAGGTAGATCCCGCCAACACGAAAGAGATATTTGTTAGACTAGGCACTTCACTTGAACCCCCTACTAATCAAAAAAGGCCCCTAAGTCAAGCTTTCTTTGCTTCTTTGTTAAAATGAAGGGGAAGTTCGAGGTCTGATCGGGATGAGAATAGAAAGAAGGTAGGTATGACTGAAAGGTTCAGCATGAAATGAAGTGTCAACTGATTGGGCGACAGCATGGAGCTACAGTGTTAACTGATTGAATAGAGTTGATAGGCTTAGCTGAGGGAAAGGACGGAAGAGTACGTTCGCCGATTAGGTGAAAGCTTTCATATTAGTAATATTGTGATATACTCCCAAATTAGATTTCACTAATTAGAATCTCTACGTATCCTTATTTCAGTAAAATTCTGAAAGTGAGAGTTCTTTCACTAGTAATATAGATCGATTCACAACCACTTTCTAGTCAATTCCACTAATTTATAGTGAGCCTTCCTCTTCCGTAGACTCAGCTACTTCTTGTTCCCGCCCTATCGGGGCGGTGTATACAAAGCTGTAACCTTTGACTAAGCTGGAGAAGGTCAAGTTACTATCTATCTCGATTGAAGAAGCAACGGTCCACGACGGGATAGGGGAGAGGCGCACTAGCGCGAAAGAAAGAAGCAACGGACTGAGCTTCAAAGCGGGTTCCAAGTCCAAGGAAGTGGTTTGACTTTAAAGGTAGTGGATCGACTTCTTCTTATCTGGTATTTCCGGTAAGAGCTAGCCAACTCGGAAAAGAAGGAGTAGCTAATGCTAATTAGAATAGGCTGTGGCACTAAAGGGAATGATTGGACAAATATACCAAGAATATCTGTTTTGCGCAGAATCGGTACCAGTGCCGGTCAAGCAAGATGATGCTATCACCTTCCTTAACTTCGAAAAAGAAAGAAGAGGCATCCCTCATCTCGTTCTATCATATCTCCTGGCGAAATATCCCATCCTTACTAACTTAGCAGGTTAGCTCGTGGGACTGACTTTCCGCCTTTAAAGGCGGAAAGGACTACCGACGGCATTTGTAAACTCGCATTTATAAGAATCACTTACCTCGGCGAAATCCGCTCTTAACTCAACTCAAGAATAAAGAGATGAATCAGTCCATTCTATCTACTCATAGTTCTACTCCTGTTGAGCTACTAACTCGGTACAGGAAGAAGTTTTTCAACTCAAAGGAAAAGCCTTCTGTCTATCCCTTCATAAAGAACTATCTTCTTAACAGCTTTCAAGGAATAAGCAAGGAACTAGGCGCTTCGCTTTCCTGTTCTGGTTCTTAGTTTGGACTAAAGTTAGAGGAAATACCCCTCGACTTGTAAATGCACGGTTTCGGACTTAGTTACTTCGGTGAGTGTCTTTCGCTTGACGCTCCTCATTGCAAGCTATTTCCTCACCTAGTAAAAAAAGTAAATTCATCGAGGGATAGGAGGCGATAAAGCTTTGGTTTGGGCAGAATCCACTCCTTCTTAACAGGCAGGAAAGAAAGCAATCGAATGAACGAAGTATAGCTTCGAGTTCGTACCTAGTGACACAGAGGGGAACAGGCCTAGTACTAACCAGCCACCCATAATCGTCATACTGGGAGTGCCCAGACAGTAACATTAGGAGCTGCACAGTCCAGACATGCTTTTAAGATTATGATTCTACTAGTTACTTTTTCCTCGCTTAGAGATGAAACTTAGTTCCCCGGGAAAGGGCATCCATCCAATGAATTCTTCTACCTTACTTTCTATCTGAAAGCGATGTTTCCGTCTCTCCTTTCTCTCGAATCAGTGGAGAAATCCCTTTTATAAACTAAAGCTCCAGAGGGAAACTAAGCAACTGTTCTCTCCCTTCAAGGTGGACCGGGCAGGGCAAATCGAGCACGCTTTGTCTACATCACCTATTGCGGTGTTTTGCCGCTACTCCTTAAAGACATTGACTCTGCTTGGGGATTGGTAAAAAAGCTATCCCTAGGCATGACTTCTTTTTCCCTTACCCGGAATGTTCCCAGATCGATCTACTCTCGCTTTCTGTCATGCAGCTCTTGATCAAGTTTGCTTACCCAGCTCTCTTCTCTCTGTTTACGCTAAGTTAACCGTGGTCTTAACCAGGAAAGATCCATATAAAACAATTATCCGAGCATTCTCTTCAATGGAGTCCACTCCTTATCCACACATGAGCCTACATCCTTTTAGGAAGGTTGTAAGGAAGGACAGTAGATGTCGGCTATAGTATACCGCTCTTCTGTAGAATAAGACTTGGTCTTTAGTGCCTTATGAACCTTCTATGAACGTTGTTGGATGTCGCTGGGTCTACAAAATGAAGGAGCGAGCTGATGGTTCGATAGAGCGCTATAAGGCGCGACTAGTGGCCAAAGGCTACACGCAGCAGGAAGGTATGGATTTTGACTAGACTTTCAGTCTTGTAGTTAAAGCTACCACTCTACGGATTGTTTTGTCTCTTGCTGTCACTCGTGGATGGCCGATAAGACAGATGGATGTAAAAAATGCCTTTTTCATTGCTCAGTCCTTTAGTTCAAGCGGCATCAACTGTCGAATCGTTTTGCCCACTTACTCCGCTCTGCTACTCATACGTGCCAAAGCAAAAGAGACTTCCTTCCCTTACCCTCACATGCATTAGGTGCCTAGCCTTGCTAGCTACTTCTCTAAGACCGGGGATTTGTCCAATCTTTGATTGCCTAAGATAAGAAGTCATTTCCATGGTGATTTTAGCCGGCCATTCTGAACGTTTAGTTTTATAGAAATACCGTAATTTCATTTCCTTTAAGACTATACTTATTTCAGACCTTTTGATGTGCCTCTTTCGCTTGCTTTCTAGCTTTACCGAATGAAGTTAGTCACCTTCCTCTTCTGTTTACGCTTTCAGACAAGTAGCTAAGTCGTCTTAATCCAGCGACGAAAACTCCATAGCTAACGCTGCTATAGGCTTGAGACGCGTTTGCGCCCTACTCGTCTAAGGCCGTTGCTTGTTCAGTCGAGAACTTCATGCCTCTTTGAAAGCCTTGCTTCTTTCCTCCACCCCTACTAATAAGAATCGAATTCATTCCTTCATGACAGGATGACAGGAATCGATGAACCAGCACCATATGATTACCGAAAATCCGGCGGAGACTCTAGAGCTGGATTGAATAAGTCGGAAACAGAAGCTCGGCATTCACGTTGATGAGCAAAGGTGGCAACCAAGTTCTTACCTTCGTCTAACCCTCTTTCTGACTTAGACCCGAAAGCCGATCTCATAAGTTGTCGGGGCTGAAAATAGAGATAGCTCGACAGCAGCGGAAAGCATCCCTAACTATTGAAAGCAGGATAGCAACGATGACTTCTTATCTTACGTGAATTCCGTTATTGGAACTTACGCAAGAACAACGCACACCCATCAAAAGGATTTCATCTTGCTACTAGAGAAAACCAAAGGAGCACACAAAGCAAACAAAGAATAAGGCACGGATGCAGAAGAGCGCTTCACACAAGCAAGAGAATGCCAAGAGAAAGGAAGGGAGAGCCAATCTCAGATGCACCTAAATTCTGATGCTTCTTTGTCCCACGCACCTATTGATGATTAATCAATAGGGGCCAAGATGAAGTTGGAACCAGAATGGTCTCCAAGAACCCCACTGAGGGAATTGCATAATTTGACTACATCATCATCTATATCCTAGATAAAGATGAGCCTATACCCAAAATATAAGCCTTCCATTCAAGGTCTGAGTCAAACTCGAGACGCTTTCAAGGAAGAAGTACAAACAGGTACATTATACAATAACCAAACAGGGGATACATCAAACGGAAATGCAACCGTATGGTGTTTTACCACCATCAAACCCGAACTCACTGTGACATGAGCCGTATCTCAATTGGTTTTACCCGATTGAAATAGGTAACCATCACACATCAAGATAAGGGGTAGGGCAGGCTTATTGCCATGTATCATTCTTATCCTGAAGGGATGATCCCTGACCGGAACGGAAACCTGGCTAAAGCGCACAAACAGACTACCCATTGGTGCAGGCAGAATGCATGTGGACTCAGATCAACAGCTAATGGAAATCGGACAAGCCAATAACCAACATTAATCTAATGTTTGGAATTGAGTTGGCCAATAACCAAAAAGCTGAAAGATCTATTCCCCAGCAATACCTACCAAGGAATTGGAATAAGTCTATCGACTGAGACCAATAACCTTAACAGGAAAGCTGAGAGAATAAGCCAAGGGGGCCGCCCACCGATAACTCGGAAGGGGCATTGCCGAGAGAAGGGAGGACCACGATCGGTTCACCTTCCATACCACTTATCCATTAGGATAAGTGATAGAGCAACTGGTAACCGAGAGCATTGGCCCTCGATTACCTGAACCCACCGATCAGATTAACCAATGAAGGCCTTAGAATTAACTAACACAGTGAAATACTCACTAGTTAATGAATATTCGACATGTCAAAAGATGTTTGTGCAGACCCCCTTTCTTCCTTAAGAGTCAGCATGCCGTCTTTGATCAATAGCTATCAATTACCTATAAAAACTACCCTAGAGTTTAGCTGGGTACCCTCACCTTGAAAATACCGAATTCCATTTATGAAAATAAGGATATTTTTTACATGAGTATTTTTTAGTAGAGATCTATCCGCCTCAACGAAAGGGTCTTTCTCGTTTGTAGACGGAAGCGATTATATATATCCGCCGTGGCTCCTAATAAGTAACCACCAGTCATATCGGCAAAGGTAATTGATTGAATGAGACCTTAGTTAATCAAGTCAATCCTACCAATAAAGTAAAGAGCGAAGTGGCTCTCGGGGAGAGGCACAAGCGTAAATAAGGAAGAGTGAAAAGTGAAGAGTGAAGAAGTTGCCTTTCGCCTTTCTTTTCCTTGAAGTGTGGGCCCCCTTTATAAGAGAATCATATCGGCCCTTCCAGCAGTCCGTCGAGCTGTCGAAGTAGTGGATTCTGTTCAATCGGCCAAGAGGCAACTTTTCCTCTGTCTAATTCATGTCTCTTTTTCCGTAAAGTCCTAATTTCTGCTTCCGTTACTATCTTTTGAGTCTTGCGAGCGATTCATTCCTTACTTCAAGTTCAAGTCTTCTGTGAGGGATCGATCTTGGGCAAATACACTAGGGGATGGTCCCAGACCAGGAAGAAGAGAACCTCGAGCGGACCTTAGTAGGCTTTTCCGCAGTCAAATTACTTATTGCTTGACAGCTTCAACAATTCTTTGAAAGGCTCTACTCATACGGCTGCTTTCTAACAAAGAGTTCACTCATACATGCCCTTGGCTTTGAATTTCCTGTTATCATCATAAAAGATGATTTCCAGTTAAAAAGCCAATGGCATTTCTTTTTATATGATAATCCGAATGCTTCTAGGAGGAATATCTTTTACAAACGGATCTCCATGATGAAGGAATATCACACACATCTTGCTGTTACCAATCTATCGTCAGTTGACCTGCCTCCAAAGGTATGCTCTCCGCTTTCCTCCACCAGTAGTGAAACTTAAGACAGATGGATTTTCAGATATATGGATTTGACATATATCTTCAAATCCATCCACTAATACAGCATCGGCTGGAGGACTACTTCGTAATACAGCACTGACTGATTCCTCCTAGCTTCCTTGGCTCATGAAGCTCCCCTTCAACCAGTCCTCCTTATTGATTTACCTTTCCGCTCCTCTCCTTCTTTCTTCCTTGCCTTTTCTTTCTTTTCATTCCCTTCCTAATTCTATTCTCTTCCTCGAACTCAAAGAAGGAAGAGGTAAATACTTCCAGTTACAGGAGATGTAAATACAGCTCATAAAGAAGGTTGCCTTCGGCGGTTACACTCAACAAGAAGTTCCCTGACGGGGCTTTTAAGACTCTTGAAAGTTAGATTAAAATGATCTAATTCAAGTAACAAGTTGAAATCAGATAATTCAATGGATTCTGAAATGCAAGACATAAGCCTCTTAATCCAAATCTCATCAAAGCCCATCTTGGCTAACAAACTCTCAAGGAAAGCCCACTCTACCCTGTCATATGCTTTAACTATGTCAAGCTTCATTGCCATAATTCCCTTCTTACTAGGCGATCGGGTCTTCGATGGCAGGGAGCATGCCATATGGATCTCCAGAGACTGGAGGAAGGAGTGGGGCTTGGTTCTTCATGGTCCAAGGAGGAGAAGACGTGATAGGCAGAAGCCACGGTATACTCACCATTCTGAGAAAGTTTTCATCTAATCTGATCAGGGAAAGCAGGTGAGGGAGTGAATCCTTCTCTTAAGATGAGGTGGTAAGGCCGAGAGAATTCAATGTCTCCAGTAGCCATTTGAATCAATGGCTTCATTAAGAGTAATAGAGGTATGAATCCCCGAGGAATTCTCCATGAGCTCATTGATGATTGGTGAATCCATCAGCCAGGAATCTGTCCAGAATTGAATCCTACTCCCATTACCGAGGCCCCAACCCATGTCCTCTTTGAATTTTGGTAGTACTTTGACTATGCTGCGCCAAGTCAAGGATGCTTTAGTAGGAAGTTCAGTATAATGAAAAAGAGAGGCTTACCCACAAAGTCTTATACACAATGGCTCCCCTTGGATGTTTCCATCCAAGAGTGATCTAATGAGCTTATGAACTCATAAGACCAGAGCAAGAAAAATTAGTCAGGAACTTGACTAGAGGAAAGTTCCCCTAACACCGGAATAGTGTAAGAGAAACGCATACTCTGGGCCATGTCATAAAGTCGCCATAGAAGGCCAAAACGCACTAACTCCGGATCAGTGCGCCTAGCCGGACTCAACAACAGGACCACAAAAGTACTCCTCAAGTGGAGCCCAAGGATTAAAAGATAGCTGACAATACACAAACAAGATAAGACTCAACCCAACTTCTCAAGAGTGAATACTAAAGGAAATCCTTATTCAAACAAACTCGAATAATTCGAGTTTTGGGAGTTTAGGGTCTCTTGGAGCAAGACGCTCAAGAAGATACCTTTTGAGAAAACCAAAAAGATAAGGATCAAGTGGCCTACCTTGGCCAAGTAGATCCGTCGGAAGAATAGACCGCAAAAACAGAAGGTAAAACCGACGCCATTTAGCGCCAGGAGCCTTGTTCCAGCGGATCCAAGTTCTATACCCGGCTCCACCAATCCGTAGAAGGAGATTGTAGTAAATCTTATACTTCTCCTTCAGGGCCATAAGGCCAAAAGGATGGTGAAAACAAAGTAAAGCCCTCATGGAAATCGGGGAAAAATCCACCGTTAAATTCTGAATGAGGAAGCGCTTTGCTCGGTTTTCTCTAGTGAATAAAGCTAAAGCTTCCTTGCTCAAAGTAAGACTATTCTCCGACAAGTAAGGAAGGAAAGAGTAAAGACGCTATGCCCCTCTGTTAGAGAACTAGCTTTCCCTCCCCTACTTTAACTTCACTCGACGTTCCTAGTTCTATTCTTCGATCTCGAAAGAGTGAAATCTAGCCTTTTGGCTTTCTCCTTTATGGGTCTGAAAGCAGCAACTCCTACACCTACCGCAACTTTAACAGAACAACTTCTGACTCGAGGTTGAGAATAGGATTCGATTGAAAACGGGATCAATCAACATAAAAACCCTCTTCCGATGCAGTTAAGCTCGAAAGGCAGCGAAGGAAGTTACGGATTAGCTGATCTAGGGAAATTGATCAATTTAGGAAGGATCCAAGTGCCCCAGATTTCACTGTTGGAAGAATTGCTAGTCGAATCCTTACCCTTTGTTATCCCTCTCCTGAGCACTAGGATCAGAAGTAAGGGCAACTGACTTTTGAATTACTTTTATCCGCATCTCTTTCTTTTCTTTTCTTATGCTGGGTCTGGGAGTAGGAGTCAAAAGTAGTAGTCTTTAGTTTAATAAAGCTCTCCCACGCTCTAATCTGTAAGCAAGTGAGGTATGGTTAGCATCAAAGGCTTAAAGTAAGGGCTCGAACTTGCAGCCAGTAGTGCGTTATTAAGACTGCAATCTAAGCCGATAACTAGAGTAAGGAAGTTCTAAGTTTCCGTTCCAATTACGCAATTACATTACATTTTGAAATGAAAGAGATCGAGCTAAGCTATTGGAAGGATTTGGATAGTAACCAGCCCTATAAGCCTACCTTGTCCCCGGCTAACCAGCAAGGAGTCAACTGCCGGACCATTCCATTCATTGTCTTATTCTCAACCTCTCCTCGCTTACTATGAACTACCAAGCCAATCTCTTCTGTTGATGATTGATAAGCACTACTAGTCCCGTAGAAGCTCTTAATGGCATAGCCGTTGCAACAAGAGTCAGCGCTGTTGGATAGAAGACTGGTATAGAATCTGCTGTGGGACTTCACAAGCTCATGCCATCAAAAGTCAGCTCTTTCGGAAGAGAAGGGGTTGCATATTAAAATGCTGTTAGCAAGTCAATTCTAGAGGGAGGGCAGGACTCGTGGGCTTGGGCTCACTTTACCCGGCCTATGACATCACTGAAAAGATCATTCATTTTCAACCTGGTACGAATGAGTCTTAATTCCCGGCTCCTTGCTCCTCCAATCAAGTAAAATTCTTAAGCCATCCCTTGTGAGTACCTAAAAAGGACGGATCCAACTATCTTCAACGAGGATCGCTCACTCCAACTGAACCCTAAAATTCCGTCAATTCATAAATCAACCAATACCTCCTTTCAGTAAAAGAATTGATTCCTATCGAGCATCGTACTCAGCCCCCAGGCCCCCAGATCCCTTACCTTTTGAGCTACTTGTAGTTATATATACCTCTAGATAGAAAATAGAAAGTCGCACAGACTAAGATCGTGAGTTGACTAACCTTTACTTTATAAAAAAATATAGTACTGTTGCTCTTCTCACTCCTTTTTGGGCAGATAGAGGATAAAGGCATCCCCCTTCTCTCTAGTAACCTATTTTCCTTAAGTCAAGGGGGGAAGACCATAACATCGGGATATTCAAGACTGAAGCAGATGTTCTATTCTATAAGGCAGTCTGGTCCCGATATAATTATAATGTTCATAGCAGCCGAGACTAATCTCAATCTCGGGTCCTCTGACTTGATAAAAGAATTAGGGTTTATTATTATTAAATAAATATTTGTTCTGTGTTAAAACTATAACCATAGTGGATTATCTGGGGCTTTGTGCATTGTAAATCTGGCTTTGACATTCTCCCCATATAATATAAAGTCTATCTAAGGGAAAGGCAGCAAAAGCAGTTGTATTCTTAATCATCGAAGTGGAATAAAATGGGGATGTCATTGTGCGCCTGGGTGTAACAGTTCCTGATCTTGGAGCTAATGTCTTTGTTTTGTTTAAAGGGAATGTCATGTCCTTCTGGTCTCTCTTTGGCTTGCTGAAAGATGTAAGAAGATCAAGTACTTTCTTTATCAGTGGAGCCAGGTTCCTATCTGCTTTCGCTCACGGCCAAGGTAGGCTATTTCTTTTTTGTAAATCTTTCATTGTCCAGTGTTTATACAGGCAAATGCCACTTTATTTGTATAGGCAGAAAGCCGATTGGGAATGTGACGGGTACCATTCTTTGAATGAATCCTTTCTCTCACTGTCCCGAAATGGGATCGATATCAGCTTTTTCTAGCTCCTCGGGTGTCAAACCTAGGGTCTTTTTTAAGTTTGAAAATCCTTCTTTGTCTTCTTCTTATTTCTTATTCCTGCTTTTTGAATTGACTTAAAGATCCAATGAGACTGGGTTCGTTGACCCTTTTCCAAGTTTCTACGGTCAAGGCAGCTTTTAAGAAGATTCCCTTGCTAGCTCTTCCTCGGCTGGTCCTTACGCTCCTCAGCTTCGGTTAAGACCTTTGGTTTCTTCCTTCCAGCCATAGCGCTATATAGTTCTTTTTTCTATTAGTTTAGTATACCAGAACACGAGGGGATCGCCCTTTTTCTTAGTTCTCTTGTAGTGTATTGAGTAGTTGAAAACTACCTACTTCCTTTCTTGTATAGTTAGACTATACTGTATAGTTAGACTATACAATTATAAGGATGTCTTTCTGCCTCCACTCTGAGTAAGGGGCATCCCAACTAGTAGGCCCAAAAAGTCTAAATATGCCGCTAAAGCTCTTGCTGCCGAAGATCATACGGCTGTAAGGAGCGCTCAAATTCTGTAAGAAGGATGTGTCTACGAATATGAGTCTTCGCAATCCAAAAGAAAAGGAAAGGCTTGGAAGTAGTGGAGTTAAGTAGTTCGTTCTTCTTAGGTTGTCCAGGGGAAGAGTTCGTGATGCGAGGCGGCTAAAGCCGATCCTTTTATCTCTATCCCTAAGTCTCTTTTCTCTTTGGAAGGAAATGTCCCTACTAGAGGAAAGATGTTTACGCCTCAGCCCTAACCCTCTCCTAAAGGGAGAAGACCAACGAAGTCCTAACTCTTTCTTCAACAAGGTATTTTGATCTATCAAGGATCTCTATTTAGCTCTGAAAGCCTTGAGGCTCATTGCATAACCGAAAAGGAAGAAGAAGACCCGGAAGTCGGAACTAGGGATAGCGATCCGAGGCTAGACAGATTGTAAGTTAGTGTTCACTAAATCGCCATAAAGGAAGAGCTCCTAACTCAGGAACTGCTTCTTCAACAGATAGCGGGGAAAGGTGCATTTTTGGCTATTCCAATCGGAAGTGGGCTCAAATCAAAAGGATGATTTGACTGCTATTGATGTGCTAAAGGCTTAAAGCTCTGTTCCAAAAGAGATCCATGACATAGGCTTTCTACCTAAAATCAAACGAAATTAAAGATTGAATCGAGAAATAAATGAACCTAATTCATAATTCATATAGATACTTAGTATGACTAGAGAGACCACTCCGACCCCCATAGCTCCCCGGGTTTACCTAGACTCTCACTACTTTAATTCTATCTTATCTGATGAGAGCACATTTTAGGGCACCGCTTTGGCAGAGCATAGCCTTTTTTTTGGGGCAGGTTTTTTCCTCCGGATCAATATGAGCACGATCAGGCCATGGAAGACTCGGATCAAAGCGGACCTCCAGATTCGGCGCAGTTAAGTCTACAGCCTCAGATAGGGTCAGCTCATCAGAGATTGTTCGGAGACACTTCTTTCTACAGGGGAAAGCTTTTTTTGCCACGGCTTCGGAATCTGCATCGCCAGTTAACATCATCGGTTTCAGCTTCAACTTCGGCAGTCGGCATTCCCTTCGAAGACTTAGACTACGTCTGAACGATTAGCAGAACAAAAATGCGAAGTGTCCCAATAGGATGCATAGTGGCAGGAGGAGTTGGGTTGGTTGACATGGGACTAGATGATATAGCCAGTCTTCCGTGAGATACAAAAAAGTAGAAGATATGTAACATCAAAAGGCTATGATTGACTAACTGTTCTGTGCGGGAGATCGTGAATCTCATAAGAGAAAGGCTGCTTTCACTCCTAAATGCAGCCGTGATCTTTCTGAGAAAGAATAAGAGAGATGGGATCTCCTGTCGGGGTGAATCTCTCCTCCCAATGTC
Source organism: Albizia julibrissin (assembly GCA_037074505.1). Classification (NCBI taxonomy): domain Eukaryota; kingdom Viridiplantae; phylum Streptophyta; class Magnoliopsida; order Fabales; family Fabaceae; genus Albizia; species Albizia julibrissin. The sequence continues at coordinate 108,480 of JAYWLI010000087.1, forward strand.
TTAACTAGGAAAAAGAGGCTGTCTCAGATCATGGGAGAGTCATCCGTCTAAGGAGAATCTAGGGAGAAGAGGCGCCGAGATATTAAACAAAGGTCTTGTCACGAGCTGGACTCGAACCAGCACCCCTGGGATCAAATACCCAGCGAACTACCTTTCATTCTGATCGTGACTTTCCCGGTTCGTCATGCACAAGCACAAGAAAAGCAAAACTAACATGACTACATCCGGGGGAAGAGGAGATTTCTTTCTCGCAGCCTTCAAAGACTCAGTCACTGGCTTGACTTGATACGATACAAGCACTTCTCGCAGGAGATTACTCAAGCGCAAGAGCTTAACAAGCAGTGTTCCCAGAACATACGAAGGGCTTACTTTATAAAAAGAATTCATTTTTGGGGTTTGCGAAATTTGATCTTGATTTAGGCTTGAAACAGTCCTGCTCTAGCCTTTTACGAGAATATACCTACCTGGCTGGCTACTAGGCGGACTGCTAGACCTTAACTTCCGATTTTGATTACTGCTAGTGCTTAACTCAAAGACTCACTATCTCTCATCTGGCTTCTCAGTGCAGTCCTACAGCTTATGGCCTATCTTACCACAACAAATGGCATTCGAAGCGCTTCCATAAGGCATTGCTTCCTTTACCAATCATAACACCTGGGGCTTTAATTCTTTACATACCTTTGCAAAGAAACCACGGTTGATCTGTGATTCTCTCATGGGGGAGGTGTCAAGCTTGATTGGTCTCCCTTTCTCTTTTGTTAGAATGGAAACTCTTGCAAAGAGAAAATCTTGCTCCCACTATTCAAAAATAAAAAAGAAGACCGGGGCTTGCTTTGCCCAGAACCAAGAGAAGTTTTAATTTGAACCTTTTCCATCCTGAAATAAGTATAAGTAGTTTTCTTTCATCAGGAGTGATTCTATAGAATCACTTTCTTCCCGCTAATCAAATAGTGGAAGGAAGTACATCAAGAAAAGATTTGCATTACCTCATAAGTTCGCTCTTGTAAGGATTTCTTTGATTTAGACAGAGTCTAAGCCTACCGTATGAGGTATCGGTTGAAGAAAGCAAAACGAGCTTTTAACTCAAGAAGGGGCATTTCTCAGCAAGCAAAAGAAATCCTTTATCAAACCTTCTCCTTTTCTAAGAATAAGGTAAGCAAGCCCTTTGTATAGGGTGGGTGCTAGCTATCGCTTTACTAATACTAATCTAATAGAAAATAATGCTCTTCTTATGATTTAAGAAATCCCCGTTACGTTACAAATACCGTGGCGAGGGAGGGATAAATGCGTCTTTCTCGATTGTTCCTCAAGGGGAGGTTCAAGCCTATGAATAGTGGTAAAGGCGTAAGACCTCCAACTCAAATGAGGGGAGTGAGGTTTACTCCGGAAATGGTCGTTGTCTTGTTAGCTGTAGTCTTCGGTAAAAGGCATGTTCTTTGAGTAGGTTAAAGTGTTCCTTAATGCTTTATCGCTTTAACGTGCGGTAGATCAGTTTTCAATAGTGCATAGCCCCGGCTAGGACTAGAAGAAGAAGCCAAGCCTGAGGCCAAAAAAAGCGAGCTCAAGACCAGGAGCAAAAGCAGACCGAGAAGATAGAAGGAAGGCTTCATCCGCTCCAAGCCCCTAAAGTCCCTAAAGTTAAGGAAAAAACCTAAAAACAAATGAAATGAAAAGAGTTCGTTTCTTCCTAAAATTGGACTAAGATTAATGGATCGTCCAAACTTGAAGTGATAACAAAATGAATGCATAGGTCATTTCATTAGAAGGAGTTCCAATAAGCGGATAAATATAGTATACCACCTTACTTTTTTTTTATTTCCTCTATGAGGGAGAAAGCTAAATGAAGGCCTCTATCTATTTTCACAGCGAAAGGACTAGAATTCTCACTGCGGTGAGAGTAGTGGGCTTTTGGTACACTTTCTTTCTTGATCCTCGTCTTCTATAGCTTCGGAGCCAACATCTGAATTTGACCATGAGCTTACAGTGCCTTTTAGAATTAGAAAGAGAAAGCATAGTCTCATTGTTCACTCACTATAACTCCCATCATTCTAAAAGAATGACCTGCCTATGCTCGCTTTCACTCTCTTTAGGCTCCCTGGCTGGTATGCTTTGCTGACTTGGATCGGTTATGGCCTTCTTGTTGCCATGGAGGCTTCTTTCGATCGATCAAGGTTGCATTCCATTGAGAGAAGGAAGAATGGCCAGTGAAAGCAAGGGGAAAAGCGGACTGTTTGCTGTGCAGCGTCATCTATGTCACGATATGAGCCCACCTTTCTTGATCATTCCTCTGTTTCGGTGCTTGCCCTTTATGTTTATGTATGTGCAGCAGGTTGAACTTGACATTTCTCCCGCTATTGGTAGGCTAAGAATTCAAGGAAGTGAACTGGCGGGACCCAAGACTCTCCCACTGAAGACAGTTCCGAAGGTCCAAGCTTCAGGTTTCGAGTTTTCCCCAAAAAAATCTAAGATTAACCTCATTCGATCACTTGCGCTAAGCCTCTTTCCCTGGTTCGTTAAATAGAGTAGGTAGGGGGTTTACTTTAGCTTGAAGAGTAAACGAGTTTTCGTTCTGATCTGCTCCGGGGGGTTGCTTCGGTTAGTTACAGGGGTGGTCAGTAGTTCGATTCTAGCTCTGGAGAAGCGAACTTCAATCACAAAGATTTCACTACACTACTTATTACGTTTACGTCAAACATTCCTATTTCTACTTCTGACTCTCGCACGGATAGAGATTGAGCAAGGCAGCACCGCGGCAATTCAATGAGCGAGACTTGCACTCAATAGTAGAACAATGAAAGCAGTAACTCCACATACTTAGATGGTCCGGGCCTTTGAGCTCTATGCAAATTCAGTTGCAAAACACAATCCCTAGCGTCAACTTGATGCATTTTTTTGGACTATTGAGTATAGGACGTAATTAGAATTAGAGGTGGTGGGTGCCTATATACCACTTCAAACGGTCTTTGTTTGGTTGCCGAATGATAAGTGGTATTGTACCACTATTCTGCCCATGGTAACCAACGTACCCATTCCCTTGGTCTATCGCTTGTAAAGCATCTTTAAAGCATCTTAGGTAGTTATCTAAGCACTGGTTAACCACCTCCCTCACAGTGTGCATGAGATTCCACTTATTCTATGTCATTTTTAGCCTTAGGTACTTTTTCCTCCAGCAGTTCTGTTCTTGGTCTGATAGTCTTGTTAACGCTTTATAATCTACTTTCTTTCTTGTACAGATCTTCCTTGCCTTTCCCCGGGGTCGACTAAGAAACGTCTTTATTCCCTCGTAAACAACACTCTAACCCGTATTCGATTCGTAAGGCTACGCCCCTTGCTGTCCCCATTGAAGTCGTCTTGAAGAGACTCTCCTGTAAGTCCTTAGTGGTCGGTAAGGGCGGTTCCCTGCCCCAAAGCAGGAATCCACTCTAAGATCAGAGTCAGCAACAGCTTCCGGTTTAGCTACATCAGTGGAACCGGCCTTTACTTTCTTTCCATTTTCTTTTTCTTTGAGTAGCTGTCTGCGTAACACATGCCGATCGGAACTAGTTTCATCTCTTCAATAACTTACTGATTGATATTGATTGACCCATTCTAGAGAAAGTGCGGATCTAGTTCAGGCTATGGTGAATGAATAAGTGAAAAAGGTCTTGTGCTAAAGGAACTGACATGACATCTAATAGTAGACGAATAGGAACAGAATCCCCTGCACATGTTTAGTTTATAGGGACCATTTACTCTGCCCTAAGTGCCTTTCTTTCTTCAACTGAGACAGGAGTTGATTCTGCTGATGGAAGGGCAGCTGCTTCAACCGAGGCGGATTAGCCGGGTATTGCCCCTGAGACTTGAAAGGACGGTCCCACTGCCTGAACCCGAGGGTGGTCATAGCATCCCCAGACGAGGCTTTATCCTCACCTCAGCAGCGTCTGAAGCTTGAGACAATGTGGCCGTCTTTCTCTGATTGAGCTGAAAAAGAAACCTACTCAACCAATAGAGGTAAACCCAGTGAGACAGAAGTCAATGATGAAAGCTAACCCTAAGCTAAATTGGACACGAAACCTACTCACGAGAAGAGGCTCGGACATTAACTCAGCATTCTTCCTACCAGCAAGAGCTGATACTCACCTAAGAGCAGATATGCCGCCACGTTCAAGATCTGCACTCGCCCTAGCTTCTTATCAGTCCATTCAAAAGAAAAGAGAGGAGGATGAAATGATACCAGCTGAAGATGCTACCAAGCAAAACAATATGGTGAATAGCAAACAACCTCCTCTTGCCAGTTCCCGCATCAGTAGATAAAGCGATCCTTCCTGTGTTATTATTCCAGGATTGGGACTTATTTACCATAGGAAGTAGTCCAATCTTTTTCAAACTTCCACCCAACGTTTAAGACATCCTGAAGACGTTAAGTTATCTTATCTGAAGCAAGAGCAAGAATCAGTGTATGGTACGACTAGAGCTTTGAGGCTTAAAAAGAGAATGGAGAAGAAAATGACGTAAGATAAGACGTTGCTCCGACTTTCCATAAACCGAGACGAAGGTGATTGAGGAGGCTAATCAAAAATGGAGTTAGTGTCTAACTGTAAGAGTTTGAGAAAGAAGTAGCATCTCCTCCCTCCGCTTCAAAGCTCCCGGTTAGCCGCAGTACGAGGTAAAACAACTCCTAGCTACCCTAGTTACTCAGACTTCTCAATGGATTCCCTCTCTCTCAGCAGCAAGATAGGCTGCAACTAGACGTAGATCGAAGCTACAAAAATGGGATCTGTTCTCTTACTTTCTTTCTTGTCCCCGTAGAAAGGGAAAAACACAAGATCAAAGGAAGGAGAGGTAACTCAGGTCTCTAAGGTTGTTAGCATCCTGTAGCTAAGAGTTCCCGAGTTAGATTTCCTTGAGTCTGTGAGTTCTCTACCTTCGGGTGTTACACTCCTCTATCCAAGATATCTAACTTCAGGTAGCTATTAGTTAGAGTTTGAAGAGTCCTACGGGAAAGTAAAATGTCGTCTTTGAACTTATATTCTTTTAGTATCACTCTAGTGTTGTTAAATGATTGAAAACTGTAGGGAAACATCGATTGGTCCAGTTAAGAAGGAAGATAGGAAGGCATATCTAGCCCTTAGGTACACATTACAGGTCCTCTATCTTTCAATGGCTTTTCCTCACAATTCTCCTTGTGATGCAAGGAGGTAGAAAGAGAGTCGATTAAACCGGTCACTGCGAGCTATGATCGGAAGACACAGGATTCTCTTTCCTGGCTCTGGCACTTGGATACCTGTGACTTCCAGCATTCTGTCCGACATGTTTTATTCTTTAGCGATCTTACTTCAGCTGTGGCATATCTTTCATTTGGTGCATCTGTCTGGCCCCTTCTGTAAGGTAAGTCAGCAGTAATGAAAGCTGCGATCTATGTCACGACAGATGAATGGAGAGAGCAGTCATCCTAAGAGTGATCGATTTACTGTTGAAAGGTGGCTGCAGTGAAGAGCATGCCAAAGATCTCAGTACATATAGCGCAAGACGAAGCGCGGAACGTACGACCAGGGGTAGCTGCGAACGATAGGTACTGCTCGCTATCGAGATTCCTATCGGATCCAAGAGAATCTCTGCCCGATCCCTCAAACTCGCAAGCTGCGACGACTCTATCGAATGACGGTATATTGCATTCCATCGGCTATTGGGGGTGCTGGATCGCGTCAGCTAGAGATTGTCCTGTTTATTACAAAGTCCCTTACAGTAAGTAATAAATACATATAGAAAGAAGATCTTCTCTAGCCTAGAGGAAAGAGAACAACCACAGGAATGAGGAAACTCGTAGAGGGATGTTGATTCGAGCAGGCAGCTTTCTGACACTCATACTGCCAATCAGCTATTACCCTCTGGCTTTCTCTGAGAGAAACGGGGCTTTCCAGAGCTAATTCGTTCTTAGCTGTTTTAGCTTCTTAGAAACAGACTAAAGGGAACTCCCGGACGATGTTAGATAAAAGAAAGAAGAAGATCGTCCGCTGCATATCATCCGCTGCGCTTATCTTCTGTTAGTTCAATAGCCTAGCTTCCTACTAGCAACTCGGTCAGATAGGAATGCCCACTACAAACTACCTAGGGAAAAGATTCTATTAGTTAGGTTAGCTCGTTAACAATGTCTATAGGTTTAAGAATTCCTATAGTTCTATTCATTAATGACTGAATTCAAAGGTCCCACCTTTCGGTGATATATTTTGCCTTAGCACTTTAGGCCTCATTGAAGTCAAATCTTTCCATTCTTCGGTACTCGGACAAAGCCCCGAAAGCAGGGCAAGTAACCCAAAGCATCGGCTTGGAAATAGATTGGTAGGAGGTTTCATCTCTATTGTTCTTTTCCCTCCGGCTTTGAACTAGTTGTTGACTCAGTCTGGTAGTGTCCCCTTGTGTGGTATAAGGGGCTTGTAGCTTTCAATGTCTTCCTTTCAACAAGACTTTTCCGTCTTCTTTAGCCGACATCGCGTAGCTCTCTCTTTCATATAGGGTACCATCCCTCACATCCGATTCTCGAACTCAGACAGACGATTCTATCTTATTGGCTTATGAAAGTGCCCAAGAACTAAGAGCGCATTCTCTTACTTTCCTTCGAGAAGGCTGGGTTTGAAGGCAAGGCGATTTTGAAGATTTTGTCGCAGTCCCACTACGCGTAAATAGATGGGAATAGCTCCAAGCCCAGCTTTCGAAGCACGTGCCACTGCCACCAAAGAATCTGTTTTGCTTCGTGAGAAAGGGAGTATGTTAGATAGAAAGAGCTACAAAAGGTGTATCGGATATATTTTTCCATATAGTTGGCTCAAATAGCGCTTTGACGGACATAGGTCTACACAAACTGTCAAATTTCATTGCCTCCCTCTATCTCTTTTTATTCAATCATTGGAAGGCCAGAGGACGCATTCTTGGTGGCAGCAGTGCCATAAATCCCGGCTTTTACAGCAAAGCAGACCGGTAGTACCATTAAAAACTTTCTAAGTCCAAGTTCTTTCTGAGTCCTAAGACTCGGATTCGTACTATTAGTTCAATAAAAGCAATTACCAATATTTGTCATACCAATGATCTTGGTAAGTACTTTAGGAGTGCTTTTGATTCACAAAAGAGTGTCAAGAAAGAAAACTAACTACATAATGAAGAAAGTGCAGCAAAGACTTGCAGGTTGGAAAGCCAAGTGGATCTATTTAGCTGGTAGAACGTCCCTCTATCATCCAATGTTGGTGGAGGTTTGACGATGGTTCAGTCAAAAAAAGGGTTTCAGTTGCTTAGTCCTTCTCTTAAGAACTCAACTGGGAAGGCTTCTGCCCACTTAGAATAGAAAGAATAGGAAGACAAACTAAAAAGAAAGATAGACAGAAAAAGAGAGAAACCTTACACCGAAACAAGGGACTAAGGGCTAGGGGATATGAGCATAGGGGCTACGGGAAGACTTCGACGGCTTAGAAAGAGAAAAAGTACTCGCTCACTGGAGCAATAAAGAAAAGAAGCGTACGGCTTACTAAGACACTAGGCAATGAGCCCGCATACACATGAACTCGCTATAAGACTCACTTACAACAATGGGAGAGACTGAATGCTTAGAAGAATGGAAGAAAAGATTCCAAGAACTACAGTAAGAAGGAAATCTAAATCCAGGGGAGGTCCTATTCCCTCTCTGTAGATTGTAGAAATTTTTATATCAAAAGGACATCATAGAAATATTGTCTTATTCCTTATCTTGGTGTCAAGATTTCTAAACCGAAGTCTTTGATATCAGACACTGGTTTCTATGAATTTGCAAAGATGTTCAGGGGACCAGGTGTTGACCTGTCACCTATGTCTGTTAAAATGATAAGGTCGGCTAGATTTTCAGTAGCTCTAATGCCGGTTATGAAGCAGATTGGTTGTTATTCGATTCGTATTTCTATGTGATTGAGGGGCGCCGGTTATGGAGGGTATTCTTCTAAGCCGACAGACATCAATCCTAATTAGTTTCGTCATATTTTTGTCGCGTACTCACCCAGTGGCATCTGTCCACTACCCATTCAGGTTTGGTTAGGTTTTCTGTAAGGTTCATTGTTACCAACTTGGTATGGTTCGTTGGATGCTCGTCGAACGCTGTAGACCGGATTGGTCTTATGTTGAGCGCTTAATAGAAGATTTTAATCAGCGTCTAGACGAAGATGCGACATTCTTAACAGAAAAGCTAGAACCAGAACTTGGATAGATAGGCCCCCGTCAACCTATTTCCCGCCCCTTAGTGGCCGATGGTGAAGCGCCTTACAGGAAGAGGCAAGAGTGGTTTCTCCGGGAAGAGTCAAATTCTATATTCTTTCTTCTCCCCTCCGGGGGGTTCCCCTTCGGGGAGTTAGACCTCTCTCATACCTGAATTCACTCTGACTGTAAACTACTTTTGAGAGAAAGACAGGAAGGAAATAGCGTAAATAAGATAGGTTCACCTTCATTCTTACTAATTCCTTACTCTAGCAAGTAAGTGATAAAAACCTTACTCGTCTAAGGGCTTTGCTTGTTCCTTATTATCATAGGCTTTATAGCGCAGGAGTTTGATTGCTTATTTCTTGCTGGCTTGGCTTGAGGCGCTCAGTCCGGTGCTTGTTCTGTACAGTATCTATTCTATCTACCATATTTATTGGTTGAGTAAGTGCGTTCTCATTCCTTGCATTCCGGGCAAGAGAGTCTTTCCGTAGGTCTCAATGGTCGCTGGAGAATCCACTTTGTTTTCTTGTATGCCAAATCTATGTGGATTCAAATCATCTAGCAACCCTCCTCTCTCATCTAACCTCTCCCTTGCAAAAGCAGAATTGCTAAAGAGGCGCTTATTGCGTCTATCCCATAACCTCCAACAAGTGAGACCAAAAGTGGAGGCCCAAGGCTGATCATTCTTCACCCACGGGTTTTTGTAGTTCAGATTTAGCTTCAACCATTCCTCTAAAGGTAGCTCAAAGAGACTTCTTTGCTGCTGCTGCGGGACCAGTGAAGACCAAATTAGCTTTGCAAGATCACATTTACGTAAGACATGATCGATATCCTCCTCATCTCCCGCATTACAGAGCAAACAAGTGCTATTATCAGTCATGTGTCGCCTCCATCTTTCCTTATTAGTGAGCAACTTCCCCTTTCAAACTAAGCCAAGGAAAGTGCGAACCCTCTGGGCTCCCCTCCATTGCCAAGCCAACTGCCATTTGTCATCATCTTGATCCCATTTTTAATGATATACGAATTCATGAGCAGATCTAATCGTGAAGGCTCCATAGCTTGAGGGTCCCCAGTAACATTGTGGGGCACCATCATCAGGAGAGGGGGGTTTAATGCTAGCTATTTGAATAAGAGTGGAAACAAGAAGCAATTTCTCAAAGGAGCTCCAGCTCCATTGTCCATCTTGAGTAACATAATCACACACTTTCTTGCTAAGCTCGGATTCACTGATATCTCTGAGAGCTAGATGCTTAAGATGGCCAAGGTCCCCAAGCCTGTTATCTTCCCAAAAGAGTAAGCTTTTGCCATCCCCAGGTTCCCACATAATGCCCATTTTAACTCCTATATCTTAGCCAAGCTATTCCACAGATGCGATCCCGGCTTCTTTTTAAAGTCAAAGTGGAATCCATTCCTCCAACCATACTTGGCCCGAAGTACTCAGACCCAAAGCAGATCTGGTTTAGATACAATACCATACCCTATTTTCATGAGGAAAGCCTGATTTTTTCTTTCAATATCCTTAAGACCACAACCACCATGCTGTAGTGGTTGACACATGGAATCCCACTTGATGAGGCTTATTTTCTTCTGTAATTCGTTGGACCCCCAGAAAAAGTCTCTTATCATCTTTTCCATTTTATTGCAACACGAAGTTGGAAGCTTCGAAGATTGCATAGCATAGTAAGGGATGGAAGAAAGGACAGATTTAGCTAATGTGATCCGCCCTGCAAGAAAGAAAGATGTTGATTTCCAGCCAGCAAGCTTCTGTCTGACACGATCTTCGAGGTAGCTATATGTAGCTTTGGAGACTCGGTTATGCAACAGGGGAACTCCCAAATCTTTTCCAAGCTGATCGGTTCTCTGAAAGCCCAGTTGGTTACAGATATTTGAAGCTTCACCAGTTCTGACATTCTTAAGTAAATTCGAGTCTTGGCTTGGCTGACCTTATGACCCGATGAGAGGCAGAAGTCATCTAACACTCTGTTGATTACATCAATCTGATTTACACTAGTAGTACTGAAAAGGACTAGGTCATCTGCAAAAAAGAAATGGGATAGGGGGGGGGGGGACCTTTTTTTCTCATTTGGATGGTCTGCCACGCACCTCTACTCACTTCTTCGGTTATTGCATGAGATAGTCTTTCCATGCATAGGACAAAGATGTATGGGGATAAGGGATCCCCTTGACGAATTCCTCTGGAGGGTTTGTTTGAAAGCTACAGAGGGCTTACCTTTCCATAGAACCAGCATGGTGGAGCCTGGCCTGTAATGCATCTCATGATGAGCTGGGTAAGTTTGTCAGGGATTTGGGCATCTTTCAATGTGTATTCTATGAATTCCCATCTTAATCTGTCAAAAGCTTTCTCCAGATCGACTTGAATTGCCATCCAGCCTTCTTTCCCTTTCCTTGCGCGCATCGAATGGATCACCTCTTGTGCGATGACAATATTGGAAATGATGCTTCGCCCTTTAATGAAACAGGTCTGATAAGGAAGGGTGAGCAGAGGCATGATGAGCTTCAATCAGTTAGAGACCTTTTTAGTAATCACCTTGTATAAAACAGAGCAAGACTGATATGAGACTGTACAGACAGATTTCACTGAACTTCATGTCTTCGAACTGAACTGATTACATCCTATCCGTTTGATTGCAGCATACGTATTCTTGCTGGGAGAGGAGCGAATGGCCACCAAGGAATAGAAGAAGCTGTGGAAATAACCGGTGTGTGTTGGAGGCATTACCGTTGCTACTGCTCTCGTACGATTACGAGTTCTTGGTGTAAGCGTAACCGCAGTTGACTAAATATCAGCCGTGGTTGAATCACAAGGAAGAAAGATGGTATGCCACAAGGTTATCCTCGTTGTAATGTCTCCTTGCTTATCCCTTTAATTATTCAGATTTGCTTGGTGTTCAGTCTACCGCTTGTGTAGCCTATGCGAAGCAAGCCAGGGATGAGACAGCTAGACTGTATTCCTTCTTTCGTTAGCCCTTCTAAAGCTGATATACAAGCCTGCCTTTACTTGTGCAGGGTCGACCTCTTTACCTCTTTGACTGACGAGAAACCCTTAAAAAAAGTTTTCCCGATGTGAGACCAAAGGCGCATTTTGGGGGATTAAGCCTCAACTGGTCGGGCACAAAGTTGGAAAAGAAGGCGATACGGTCTATTGGGTACAATGGGCAGAAAAAAAAGGGGTGGAGATGTGTTGATCCCACCACCAATAAAGCAAACGTCTCGCCACATCTTGTCTTTGATGAGGCATCATCATGGTGGTCTACCGAGAATGTTGTGTTGCCAGACTCGGAGAGTTTAGACACGAGTATGCGAGCTGTAATGACCTGAGATTGGCCGTTAAGCTGCCATGACCATAGGTAGGCAGTGCCAAATGAGAACTTTGCGAAACAAAAAAAAGATAGCTATTGTAGGAAGTGGGCTCTTTGCTCCTTACCAGATCGGACTAGCTTCGTAGTTCCGTGGATTCGAACGAAGTGGTTCCAACGAACCGGGTAAGGTATGAAGCAGCATTAGCCAATCCACATCTGAATCCCCCGTAGAAGCAGAATAATCCGCATCCGATTGCTTCATATGAATCATACAAAGCTGCTGAGGCACCCCAAGGGCAGACTAGGACACTCCTTTTTTCAGGAAGGAAGGAAGTAAGCTAAGCTTAAAAGCTGAAGTTTGAAAGCGGAATGGAGTATAGGTTGAAAGCGGTCTTCGTTCACACGTAGGCCAGGAACGAAGTCACTCGCCTACTCGTCTAAGGAAGGAAAGGACAAGAGTGATTCCTTTTATTCATACTAGGAGTTCCGCTCCCGTGGTGGTTTTGAGAAAGCAGCCGGTCACAGTCCATAATCCGGCAGAAATCGAACTTAAAGTGCTAAGAATAGGGAGGACTTACTTGTAAAAGAAAGAAGACCTAGGGACCTTCAGGTGGATCTCTCTCATTTTATGCATAAGGAAGTGCTTATGAAATTATCCAGGTCCATCCTTTCTCCTCCAGTATCAAACTTTGATCCGCTAGGATCAAGCCGGCCTAACACTAATTCTCGTAATTTTTTGCTATCTCAAATGAGCCGTGGGGCAGTATTCCGTTTGAATCTGATTGGGAATGTGTTTAGACTTTACATGCCATCATTATTACTGGGCTATTATGCCTGGTATGCCTTTATAGCCCCTGATGTCTTTGTTAGTGCCGATCAATTATGGGAGTTGATGAGGCCATTCTCTTTCTCTCCTCCCGCAGCCTTTGTATTCTTTTTAGTTGGCGGGCCGCTTACGTTGTAGAAGCGATAGGGAATGAGGTTCGACCAATTCAATAGGGAGTTCAGACTGGACACGGTTCGATGTAATAGAGCTCTACTAACAAGTAAGAAGGAAGGGTGGTCGTAGATCAGGTAGCTCGAGTGAAAAGTAGAGGAAGGAAGTGACTGGACCTTTGCCTTTCTCCTTCGGGAATGAAAACTGACAGTTGAGGATGCCGAAGGTAGGAGCAAACCCGTAGGTAGAGGGTCCCGTATCCCGTAAATAGCTCGACTTCAAGAGCGCCTTTAGCAAGAGGTGAGACCGAACCATTTCCCCTAAGGCACAAGCTTTTATCTGCATCGAGGGGCGTAGCAGAGAGGATGGAGAAGCGATAGGTATAGGAATGTGGCAGCTCTTTAGAGTTGGTACCTTTGGCTTTCAGACGCTCAACCGTAAGGGAACGAATATAGTTTACTTTGCGAGAAGTTGAGAGGAAGTAGCTCTTTAGATAGGGAGAGACTCTCTTTCTTTCTCAGATGCAAATGCGGGATCTCCTGTTGATCCGGTAGTAGGGGTCTTAGTTTTAGCTGTTACAGAATCCCGTGCTACGGAATGAATCTAGTCACCAGGAGATTTAGCTCTTGATGTATGGACATGGCTTAAAGAAGCGAATGACTCGGGTTCAAGTAGTTCGGCTAAGCCGGTAAGAGAGATGGAGTCACTAAGCCCTAACGTTAGATCCATTATCTCACAGAGTGAACGAAATTCGGATCAATCATAAAAAAGTCAAGTAGGACAGAACCATTAGCTGCGAACAAGTCTTCTTTCAGAAGCAGTTCTCTTATCCGCTGTTGTTAGCTCTCGGTAACATAAATGAACAAGTTTCTTTTGTATTCGAGCTGCTGAGGGCCAGAGCTCGTATGGATACATTACTTCATTGTTCTCAAATGCAGAGAGCTCATATGGGAAAACATTGAAGCAAGATTTTGCTTTCGCCAGAGACGGACTTAGACCATCCTTCAGTAATTTCTTTGTTAATTGAGAACATGAAGGAAGTTTTCCAACTTCCAAGTTGGCTCCCAAGTAATCCCTTAACAAATTGGTACATTAGATCAAAATCCTCAACAGGTGAAATCATGGAAGTCAAAGTGGAGGCATCCACCCTACCCTCTTCGCCACAAGAATAATTCTTGCAAGCGAAAAGAGAGACAACCAACACTTCACCAATATGTCAGCCGTGTCGTTCCGTTTGTACATCTTATGACGCACAAAGGATGGAATGATTCGAGGAAAACCCGACCAGACAGGTACAGCCAGACGCTCCGGAGAGCGCTTATCTCCTCCATACGCCATCTGGAGAGAACTTGAGCACTGCTTAAGATAAAGCGCAGTGAACAAGGGTCCAGACTTAGTATATAAGCGTCTGACTTCCTTAGCATATAAGTAGAGTGCAATGCAGGACTCCTTGGTTAAACCATCAGCGACTACTAATAGAATCCTATTTAAGAATCCCATCATAGTCGGCAAGTGTTCGAACACTCGCTGCCATTTCAACGGCGAAACACGAGTGAGAGAAGAGGAATAGAAAGAAAACAATATTCATGCAATGCTGTAGAGCTAGGTTCCCTCCGGGGGTTGGGGAACACTGCTTCAACGGGAAAAAGAAGAAGAGAAGCAGACACTCCAAATCCAATTATCGTATAGTGATGATGATGACCCTAGTTGTGATTCATCTGACTAGCTTAGCTTAGATTTTTAGAAACCCCTTTTTAAAAAATGGAATTGAGAAAAAAAAAAAGGGGGAGTGCAGGCTTTCAGTCTGTGTTTTGCGAGGGGCATCTTTGTCTGAAAATGGTGAGATCATTAGTGAAAGAAGGACCAACGACGATGAAGGATGAGAAGTAGCAGTTTCAGTCAGGTCAGAGCCTTTTGGTGGAGGCCCTGCTTCAATTTCAAATACAACCCCGAAAAAAGAAAATCACACCAATGGAAATAGCAAGTCGCAGTCGTAAGTAAAAAAAAGAAAAAAAATTAGGCAGTGGAAAGAAGAAAACGACTCTATGAATGCAACCTGAGGAAAAGAAAAAAGATATAAGACTGCGAATAGTTTCCAAAAAAATTACCCTTCTTTAAGGGGCGTAGTGGCAAGGCAGGACTTCTTTCTATTCCCTTTTTTGCGCCTACTCCCCGTTTCTTCCTCAATTAGTAGGTCGTGGAGCAAGAGAGAAATAAGGGATCCTACCAAGACTTTGGGTTCGACTAAAGCTTCCGGGCTCGGCTCCGGCTTGGGACTGGAAAGAAAGCCCTTGCGCCGCACAAATCCCCGGATCGGGTACGAAAAGCAAAGACGACACATTATAATAAGTGCGTGCCGATACACATTGCTAGTTGCATTGGAAGCATCATCTCTTAGTGCTTCCCTTCGGTCGTCGAAGAAGAGAGCTAGAAAGTTTCCCAAATCTGGTACTTCTTACTGCCACTCGCGCCATCGGCTGCGTGCTCCTCGCTTACCTCCTTTTCACTAGTGGCACACAAAGCTAAAGTACCTTTTTTCTGATTTTTTTTTGCTGCGGCTTAGGTACCATTCCCTCTGGTCCAAGGATAGCGTCGGGTCTGACCCACCATTAGCCTGGTCTCGCTTTGGTAGCCCAACCGGCTATCAGGGCAAGGAACTCTTAGCTCGAACCAACTTCTTATCTAACCGCTCCCAAAGCATCGGCATTAGACTGAATCTGATTGTAAGGCTGTTTTGATGTTAAAATAAGCCTGCCATGGCTTACAAATGGCATTTTAAAAAAGGTTCCGTCTATCGCAAAAATTGCTTGTCTAAGGCTAGTACTGGCGGACCAGTATGCCGCGGTGGTATACCCTTTTTCACATCCTGATTGGGTTAAAAAGATTTTAAACCAGGATATGTAATAAGGCGGTAAGGTTTACTTATGAAAGCGTCATCTCCGGCATTGCCTTGCCCTGCTAAGGCTTGCTCATAATGACGAGCTACCTCAGGGCAAGCGATGACTACATCATCTCCTAAAATAGCATAATCCGTGAAACGCCGTCCGGGATACAGTTGCTCAGCGCAACCACTACCTGAAATGAGTGACTAATAATAACACCCAGTTCAGACAGGGCCGCCTCGTAGCATTTGGCTACCCCGCTATCGGCAATGACAACGTCATCACCGACGAGAAAGTTGCGACCGAGTACCGCCAGGCGCTTAGTGATCTAGGAGTGGATATTTCACTACCCAAATCCCTGATCTCTAAGACTGGTGGTGCTGAGTTTGCGAAGCGCTTCCGATGTCATCATACAAGAAAGGATTTCTCTCCAATCTCCATGAGAAAGATGACTAACACCCACCATCCACATGGGCTCTACGCCGTTCTGAACCTTTATAAGGTAAAACAAAACAAAACGGTTTAGTACCTTCTGTCGATTGGCGGGTGCTGGTTACTGGACGCTTTCGCGCTTAAATCAAACTCTGTCGCCTAAGTACCAGCGACTTAAAGCGATATGGGATAAACGCAACTTACCTTTTGAACTATGGCTTGGGCGGCTTAGACCACTCAATCCTTATCTACGTGGGCATCTTATTGATTACCTACGTAAGGCTTTTAAGCCTACAGATCTCAAGCTGTGCCCTCCCGACCTATATAATGATGATTGTCGAGAGTTGCTCGCTGAGATTACTGTGGTTAAGGGTTGGGTACGTCAGTGACTCAAGTACGTTCAATGGTACCATACGATCGCACTTGACCCTGAAGTGTCAGTCGAAGCCTTCTTTAAAGCGCCTGTCGTAACTAGTAGTTGGAAAGCTACTAGGGAGGATCCACAGTTAGTTAGATTTGGTTTAATGTGGAAAGCGAGTAGTAACAACTTGGATAAAATCCTCGATGGAAACATCTGGGGATAAAGCAGTAGCGTAATACCACCTGACGTACTTGAGCCAGGCTTCAGTCCAAGATCTTAGAAGAGTCATCTCCTCTAATCTAAGTACTCAAAAGTCTCAGACTTATAAGTACTCGTTGGAGGCACCACAAGATCCTTAGGTATGAAAGCTTGTTGAAGCTTCCAGATCAATCGAACCCATAAGGGTCGACAGGACAGCACTGGCCAAGCCACAACTCGAAAGGTAGCTTAGCCTTTAACCAAATCGCCTTCAGCCGTAAGACTGTAGACGACTTAGTGTGGTTAAGTTCACCAAGAAGCCTATAACCAATACCATACAATCCACATAGAGTGGAAAAACCTCTGTATCTTATAGAGATGACGAAGGGAATACACTCCATGTATTGTATGGGAATTAGCCAGGTTTCAAATATAAACAGGGGAAAAATCCACTGAACAATTCTTACACCTAAACTTCTTAGCAAACTAAGCGCCACCCACATCTGACACTAAAGACTTAGGAAGTGATATAGTCACACCTAAATCCTTAAGTGTAGATAGGTAGATTTCTGCGACCTTTGAGTCGGCGATACAAATATCGTCGCCAAGGATAGCATACTTATAAAAGCGCTTCCCCGGATATATCTTATCCGCACACCACCAAATGGTGGGACAGCGTAAAGAGCGGCCAAGAAGCGAGATATCCAAGAGGTTGCCCTGATCCTTGGGCTGATAGTAAAGTAATTTGCTCTTGAATGACAGGTCTACTCTCGGATACAAAGGTTCTCAACGCCGAAAGTCTTATGGTCCAATGGTCCGCAAGAGAGAATCACTCTCTCCTAAGGAGCTAGGCACTAGATGACTTCGTGTCTGCGAGGACCCGAAGATCCATATTCGCAAACTCGACCACCCAATCATACACACGAAACATAAGACCAAACCTAAAAGTCGATAAATCCACTTTAGGAGAGTGCCATGTTCGGATGTATATGGGAGGGTCGATGAAATCATCCAAGTTACGATCGGGAGCGAGGGCTACAGAGCAATACCACTTTAGATACTCTAAGTACTGCTTCATCCATCCATGGTATAAGGACCACTCTAAGAAGTCCCTATGACCCGGATAGGCGAAGAGATCTTCTCTGGAGCGGTTATTAAGTTGAACAAAATGTTCCGCTAGACGGTCGAGAACTCGACCAATAACCACTGGAGAAGGTACAAAGCCTAAAGCAGTTGCAAGCCAAAGCGTAGTTGGCAAAAGACCATAGAGTCGCATGATTAGGAGCCGACGGCACCGAATTCCATGCCGCTTAGACCCCAAGGGGCGAGATGAGGCCTTAAAACCAAGGCCGCTCAGTCTTAACTGCGTACTCAAACGCAGTGGCCGCTGGAGGGTTAACATAAAGTTAGACCACCCTAGCGGAGACCGAACGGTCGCTAATTTCTTAAGGGGGAGCGGGGAGACATCAACTGTCAACCCGCGAATGCGAAACCTTTTCGCGAACTCACAAGCCCCCACCGGCGAAATCAAAGATTTAGCCGGTGAAATACCGACCCCGAGTCTATCCAATAGACTCTGATACACTTCAGCTACGCTGCTGTCCGCGATGACAATATTGTCACCCAGGATAGCATACCTTGTAAACCTCACGCCCGGGTAACACTGTTCTGCCGCATACCACACCAAGACATGATGTGATAACGCGAACAGGGGCCACGAGGAAGAGTACCCCAGGGGTTGACCTGTGACGAAACACACATTCGTATGTTTCTTCACGAATGTGACGTCAAAGACATTTGTACCAAGAGTCGAATTAACGACGCGTCATGCAAATGACCGGTCAAACAGAGACTGCATCAATTCGAATAACAACAGAAGTGGCCACCTATCTGTGGCACTTTTGAGGTCAATCGAATAGATCATCCCTGTGCTCCCCTTTAATCTATCCAAGGGCTTGGTCTGATCAAATGTCCCGTCCATAGGGATCATGGACAATATCTTCGCAAGCCATTGGTGAATAGGGTACAAGAGCCGCTGGTTGATGTAGTTACCCACAGCAAACAGTCGTCGCTTCCCATCTCCAGAACACGAGGCGCAAAGCCAGCCGTCCAGTGTTAGGGAGACAGCCGTGGACATGGCATCTGGCTTTTGATCGCCAGACACGAACTTCTGGAGGGCAACCCGTGATTGCTTTAAATATAAAGCTACGAATAGCCAGCCAGAACGTTTACCAAGTCTACGGCAAGCAGCCCAGAACAGGTGGGTGGAAATACACCACTCCTTAGTCAGACCATCACGGATACAAAGGTTCTATGTTCAAGCAATGGGGCCCACTTTCATTGGATCCTTCCGAAGTAGGCGAAGGTCGAGTTGCTGACCTGAACGCTTTGGCTCTTTTTGGTAAGTCTTCTCGGAGTAAGAACCTTTCTTTTTGAGCCGGCGCGGCGACCGATGGTCTCCATTCCGCCTTATCTTTGCTCTCTGTCGGTGTGAAGTTGCTAGCATAATCTGGTAAGCAGCGGGCTTTCTATCCTCAGAGGTTCCGGTCACGCTAGTCAGTCCCTCCCGCTCTTTGATAGACATCCGCAGTCTCATCCGACGAACAAACAACTTTAGGTCCTCCTGGAGCGACTTCCTTTGAGTTGCATCGAAGAGAGTCTCTTATCAGCAAGTTCCTGTCAAAGAGAATCATTATTCGTAAGTTCCCGTATGTAAAAGTTGCCTATTCTAAAGGGCGATCAAAAAACCTCTTGCTCTATCTTGCGTCCCTCCATCCCAGATCTATAGGAAGAGGGCTGACATCAAGACCATTAATCGAAGGAGTAGGGATGAGAATCTCACATGGTGCCGTTCTTTCTGTCCAACTCGTTACGCACGCGAAATCGTTTTGCGAATTCGCAAACTCCTCTATCAGAAAAAAGACTCTTTCCGATAGAGATGTCGACTCCCAGCCTATCTAAAATGCTGGAATACCTTGCAGCGACGGCGCTATCCGCAATGACTATATCGTCACCGAGAATAGCGTATCGCGTGAAGCGCTCTCCAGGGTAGACTTGCTCTGCTGCAAACCACACTATGATATGATGTGAAAACGCAAACAAAGGCCAGGAAGCGTGATAACCCAATGGTTGACCTGCAACAAATGAAACCCAAACTGGAGGGTTCCTTTTTAGAAAACCAACCTCAAAGGCATTTGTAGCCAGAGCTGAATTTACGGCTGCCGAAGCAAACGACTGAACCGAATAGAGACTTTGTTTGTTCAACCATGATGCGAAGTGGCCACCTGTCGGTGGCAGACTTCAAATCAATGGAATAAACACAACTAGTAGAGCCTTTCAGCCAGTCCAGAGGTGCTGTCTGATCAAAGGTCCCATCCTGAGGGATTGAACGTAAGACACAGGCCAACCACTCATGGAAAGGAGCCAATAGGCGTTGATTGATATAGATATAGTTGCCTATAGCAAACAAACGACGCTTCCCGTCGCCCTCACAAACACACGAAAGTAGACCAGACATGGGTGGAAGCTCCAATTCTTCAAGATATAGGGAGCCTAGCCTACGAAGGAACCAATCTTGACTCCAACCACTAATTAAAGTGTTTGAAGAATCAAATGTGTAACGGACGTAGGGTGCCCACAAAGTTGACGGTGGCCAGTGTCAGCCCTCAGTTTGAATAAATCTCATGAGGTTTGCAAAACAGGCTAACTCCGGAAGGAAACTAGTGAAGATAGACCGGTTATGCTTTATTGACTTTAATAACTTATCACCGCTGTCAGTACCAGCCCGATACAACTTGGTTGTCCAAGTCTTTACTTTAATGAATAGGGAACTTGCCATTCCCGCATCTTATTATTTCTTTTTTCCTCAATCTAGTTTTCCTAATCCTGTTTACGGTCTTTTCTTGCAGTTCGCGATCGCCTAGATAGCTTAACCCCTGCCATACCATATGTAAAGAAAATGTTTTGGTATTCATCAAAAGCCCGCAATCAAGGGCCTTCGTTTTATCCTTCCTACTTCCTACTAAGGACGGTATCTTTCCCTATCCGTTCCTTTCTTACTGTTAGTGGTAATCGTTCATCTTGTAGTACTTCATTCAAAGTCCCCGAGCCGTCTGAGTAGAGGTAAATAGGGCGCTTCCTCTCCCGATCGGGGGATTTCAGGTGGGAGAAAGAAGAAAGCAGGAACTAAGACAGCAGCTTCAACCCTCTCCTTATCAGTCGAGCAACTACGTCCTATCTTGCTTTATCTCAATCTCCTGCGCGTATTGCTCTGTCTTCCCCCGGAAGTAACTTCACTGTCCTAGGGAAAAATGAAATAAGAAGGATTTAGTAAGCCGAGCCTGCAGTTGCTGTCCACGAGTTAAGACTTGAAAGAGATAGCCCGGCTAAATCCACTTTGTTGGCCTATTTGATTGATTGACTAAGGTTACTATGTAGCTCGAGCTACAGCGAAGAGGACAGAAAGGCCAGTGGAAAAAGACGAAGACATTGCTTTCGAAGGCCTTTTCAGGTCCTCATTTGGATGATTCCCCATATGACTCATTAAACGTCGGTTTCTCAGTAGCGAATATAGCAGTCTTCCTCTTTGCCTATGGCTCACTTGTCTTGTTTGTATTCAATTGCTTACTCGAAGCGGGAAAAAGAAAAAGCTTTAGGGTACGGGTACAAGTATTTCTTCTCCGGAATATTCATTCTTAATCTTTCCCTACGGAGAGTGAAGTAAGCAATGTGGGGTTATTTTGCACAAAGGCTATAAGAAAGAATAAAACTCTTATTTTTTTCTTTTAAGTAATCTAATGTTAGATTACCGATAAGTTATCTCAATTCATATTCCTAAGGAATCGCATTTCTGGGAAAGCCAACGTTATTACTCGGTGGATCAAAATGGATGCGGAAAATGTCACACAAATATTGGTTGCGACCAATGTATGATAATGTAAAAGATGAAAAAATTCAAGATAGACTAGTAAATTTTTGGAATGGTTACGGAATCGAAGACTTCTTTAATGCACCTGTCGTTAATCGGAAATGGAAGATCGATCGGACCAATCCTCAGTTGGTTCGTTTTGGTCTGATGTGAAAGATTTACGACATGGTTGCGGTAAAGGGTATCAATTTCCGAGTACCTATCTTGGACGTTGGTACCGGCCTCCCTTTAGGAGGTTATGTATTGGGTGGTATCAATGGTACAGATTTCTTGGTGTCTGCTCTAGGTTTGACACAACCTAAAGCAGGACGTGGTATCGTGCTTCCTAGTGTTTTGATACACTTTTGAGAAGATCCCACGGTTACGACCATCAGCTTAGTTACCCTAGCACATACAATAAGGGGGCTCAGAAAACTAAACTTATAAATCAACTTAGACATATCCTTCATTTCAGTACTTTTGCTCCCTTCAACACATCCCTCTACTCAACTTGGTAACCTTCTCCGATCCGTTCTTAGCTCAGTCTTTGAACAGGAAATTAATCAGAGAAAGAAAGGCCTAGCCGATGCTTTCAATCTTCGTCTTCTCTTGTCCGGAGATGAAAATCACTGGAATGAGGACCCAGCTCTATACTTACACTCTGCAGGCGCTAGCCAGGGAAATTTCCACTCTAAGGGGAGCCTTTGAGGAGAGAAAGCCCCTCCGAATGAGAGAAGGATTATTGAAAGCTATCGCCCTTTCTCTTTTTTTAGAATGAGAAGTTGAACTTGGATAGGCCAGAAGGGAGTATGCCACCATCCGCCAAGGAAGGAAAGATTCGCTTATAACAGATACTTCACCCGAGACCAATGAAAGGAGAACTTGACACAGTGCTATAAGGAACAAAGCAAACAAGCAAAGCAAGAGAGCCCTTTCCCGTTCCGGCAAGGTAAGGGAGAAGTCGTCTACCTTTCTTTTTAAGGGGATTCTGTTCCTATTCGTCCAAAGAGGGCATTCACAGCCTATTCGATAGCATTTGTCCTATTCGTGGATATCCTTACTGCGGATTCGTTCACAGCGCTTATTCCCCTAAGAGCGGACTAAATGTCCTTTCCTTTCGTGGATATTGGATCAGATCCTGTGGCATTTGGCATTCAAAAGGATGAATTAGTAGAATAAGAGGGTGGACATTCATGCCCCTTCCCTTTTAGGCTCTTTTCGAAGTAAATAGGTCCTTCTTCCCCCTTCCCCGTGATGGGATAGGCTCTGAGATGGACATGGACAGAAAAGGTTGCACCTTAGAGAAAGTAGCTAGTCTTGTCCTCTCCTCGTTAGGGTTAGGGAAGGACCTTCTTGCCCTTTTTTGCCTTCTTTTATTTCCTTTCGGGGATTACCTGCCATCCAATTCTATGGCATCTTATCTTATTCTATTTCATTTGCTTCTGTCTTGAACCGACTTTCTTCTGATTCAATTGCAAAGGGAAGAGGAGATTCTAACACAACTGATTCTGGGCATGTCCCACTATTGGCTTTCAGGTAAGTGACGAGCTATTATCCCGCGGATCGGTAATCCGCATCTAATAATCCCGGGAAAATGAGAAAGATTAGTCAGATCAGGGGGAAGCTGGTGCTATAGCCCTTGTTCAAGAATGGCTTTTGTTCAATCAGACGCTCTTGCTTAAAAAGCTCTCGTAACCGGTGCTTCCAATTGATGCGACGGTAACTCGATATAGAATATCTTAAGATAAGAAAGAAAGTTGCCTAGGACAGATGAAAGGAATGCTAAAAGTAAACTAAAAAGCGTAAAGAAGAAAGATGAAAAATTCAAGATAACTAGAGCTGGAAATACCCTAAAGCTTTGCTCGAGCTACTACGTTCCTTGAGCCTGAACTCTTACTTCTTTCTAGCGTAGCGATCAGAGACTGCTTTCTTATTGCTCACTTTCCTTCTCTATTTTGCCAACTAAGGCTATTTCTGGTCTGAATGTTATTGATTCCCCAAGGGATGGTTGAAAACCCCGATTCTCTTGAGCAAAAAGTAGATTTGGCACCGATTCCATTTATTAGACCTTATTAGACCTTTTTTTGGCCTTCTTCTTTCGTGCCAGGGAGAAAACTCCCGCGCTAACCAGCACAGCAGACAAAGGAAGATAGTGGCGAGACTATTTCCGAGCTGAAGGAATTTCTTAGCATTCTCTAATTTGAACTGAACTGTCCATGAGATGAAGACGAAAGCGGAGTTCTAAGGGGAGTTTCCCTTCTGGTCGGTCTTTCCCTATAAGATCATATGGATGAGCTAAAATGATGAAATTCTCATTCAGATCAGAGTAGTCGATCGACTAAGAGGCGGACCTGAGATTAGGCCGAAATTGATGAATTAGGTAAAGGTGCCGAGATTCTAACAAGTCATTTAATATTCCCTTTTGGCTAGCTTTGGCTGGACACTTTCGTTCGCTTTGATCGTCCCAGATCCTTCAGAGGACTTACTTCTTTTGGTAAGCCGAATTAAGAGAAGTTCCTGAATCTGCGGAAGACAAAGAATCCGCAGTCGAAGAAGAAAGAGGTACTACTACACGTCCGAAAAAAAGGTACTGCGTCGCTCGAGCAAACAAGCAACGAACGGACACGGAATACTGAATATAGGGAGCTGCGCTTTAGAAAGCCGCTGCGCATCCGAAAGAAGCAAGAGAGATATTTATCCTTTAGGTGCGGGAAGGAGTATAGGGAAGACTTTAGTAGGGTTGCTGCTGGCAGCTAAGAGGTCCCCTCTAACAAGTAAGTAATTTCATACCTCTCCCTATCCTATTGAAAGAGAACAAGATTGAGCTAAAGGCTATTCCGTTATCGGGGAAACTTCCCCAAGAGCTGTAGAGAGGGAAATGATCTTTCCGAGTTGCTTCATTTAGCTTTCGGTAGTCAATACACTCTCTCCACCCCGTGACGGTTCGTCTTGGAATTAGCTCGTCTTTATCATTCTTCACTACAGTCCTTCCGCCCTTTTTCGGCACCACTTGGACTGGACTAACCCAGGAACTGTCGGAGATCGGGTAGATGATACCCGCATCCAGGAGTTTGAATACCTCTGCACGCACAACCTCCTTCATCTTTGGGTTGAATCTCCTTTGCGCCTCTACTCTTGGTGCCCTATTTTCTTCTAGCAAAATCTTGTGCATGCATAGGGCTGGGCTTAACCCTTTTATATCAGAGATGGACCATCCTATGGCTGATCTATGGGATCTTAGCACATCCAAGAGCTTTTCCTCTTGCTCCTGAGTCAAAGCTGACGAGACTATCGCCGGGTAAGTATTTGATGGTCCCAGGAAGGCATATTGAAGGTGTGCGGGTAACTGCTTAAATTCTACAGAAGGGGCCTCAGTGCTAGAAGGTGGTGGCAACGCTTTCCGTTCCCCAAGATCTTCAAACTGCCTGCTTGGCAGATGGGCCACAGAGTTGACTGTTTCTATTCTGTCCACCCGATCTTCATTCGCGAAATTGCTAAAGCATTTGAGTATCGCTATGGCTAGCTTCTTTGTTTCGGAGCGCTTTGCTTGCTTGCTGCTCTGATCTCTTCGCGCTATACTTGAAATCCATGTTAGCTTTCTTGCTAACTTATTGAATTTTCCATAGCATGTAAATATTCCTTACCCGCGAAGCTAAATGGATTGCTTCACTTCAACTTCATAGAAGAGGGAAGGAGCTATATATATAATACTAGCAAATATAATTCTCTGTCGCCTTGGCTTTCAGTCCTTTTCCCTGTCTTTGTGTAAACAAATTGAGTCAAACTGACTTTTCCTGATGTAAAAATTCGATTAGAATTAGAGCTAGCTCTACCAGCCCATCTGAAGCTTCCCCGGCTATTTTGGCCACTATCTGTCCCAAAGAGAGTCTAATTGGAGATGGACCCACAATAGAATAGGAATAGTACGGGGCCTGAAAGGGAATCAGTTGCTATAGGGCTTCAAGAACGAGGAACGGAACCTTATTGAAGTGGGGAAGATATACCAGATACTGGAGAAGGAGATGAGACTTTCTCAGGCATAGGAGATACACGAGACAAAATACCAAGAGGTAAAGGAAGAAGGAGCTGTAGCGATGGAAAGGAGGACTCAAAAAAGAAAAGGCGGCTGATAATGACCGATCCAGATTTATGTTCACCTAGAAAGATACACGTTGTAGTTTGTGTTGTGACACACTTTATGATAGTGTGGGTAAGAGAAGATAATAGAATAATCAAGGGACTGACAAAAAAGAAGAAGAGACTTGGACAGACAAGGGAAGACGATTAAGAGTATACATCAACAATAAAGGAGGGAGTTGGCTTTCGGTACGAGCTGCTTCTATTTCCAATTTCAATGATCATTCTGCTGGGCGACATGACATGAGGAGGGAAGAGAAGGAATTCGCCCATGGAGTTCATCCATATACAAGTAACCAAGTTTTAAAGTGAAAGAAAGAAAAAAGAAAGATTCATGCCAAATGAAATCTAGGAATCCTATTTTTCTGATAGAATAAAATGGCAGAGAATGCCTATTTTCAATAGAACATGAATAGAAAGCCTTGTAAACTTTGGGTGCATATTGAATTTCACAATATGAAAGACCTTTCGTTCTTTTGCGAACGCCATACCGAAAAAGTATATCACGGAAGCTGACCATTAATGACTATTTCGAACACATGCAAGCAGCTAGCCCCTCCTTTTCCTTCTGCCCGGCTCAAAAAGACTAAGAACCTTCGACTTGCATGTTATAAGGCTAGCGTTCCTTCGATCAAATTCTTCTTTTGACTATGTTGAGCCCCACAGAGCGCTATTATGAGAAAGATCGTAGATCTTAATAGAAACAAATCAATATATATATATTTACTTTACTCTTTATTATTACACAGCAACAGATGCTAGATGCTAGTGAGGCAACCAACTTAGCGCTTGCTCTGAATGGCTTCAACTTCCCTCTTTTGAGTAGTTGTGAGATTAACAAACAGGTGCTCGCTTCGGAAATTCCCGACCTTGCCTATCTGGACGAGTTGAGTTGGCTTCAAGCAACTGACATACATGACAGGATGAATCTTCCACTCTCCATTCTTTCTTGCGGCAAAGCGATGGGCTGGATTACGCAATGCAATGACTGCTAGAAAAAATAAAAAGACTAAAAGACGATATTTCGTACGAGACAGAAAAGGAAAGTAAAGCAAAAGGTATTGCCTTCGAAGACTGACGGAATAGAGCGCCTGATCGAAGGACTCGAATAAAGCGAATCAAAAGTCTAGGTGGGGGCTATTTATTTCACCACCATTCCCCCAGACACGAAAAGACCTCTATAAGTCAAAATGAGATCATGGAGAATCGTCCGAAAGACAAGAAGAAGGATGACATCGCTCCTCACGCATCTAGAATGATTAACTCGCGCAGGGGGAAGGAATAGGGAAAAGGGATTCCGGAAAGAAAGATTCTAAAGCAAAAGATTGAAATTCACTTTTTCAAGGAAAAGGATCTTTCTCCAGATCTTTCCCCCATAGGTAAGATAGTGATTAGCTGATAGATAGGAAAGGAAACCCCCTTTTCGCATCATCAACTGAGGGATTCCTTGATGCGGGGAACAAAGAACTAAACCAAAAGAAAATGGTAACTTAGCCGTTAAAGGCTAGCTTTCAGAATAAGCACCTTATTAGCATGATAGGGGAATACTTAGACAAGCCCAAAAAAGCATTCAACTCCTCGCAAAGTAAATGGAGTAAGCGCTAGGGGAATGGGGATACAAAAGGAATTGAATTCTGCCCTTGCTTTCCAGTCTATTCCGTAGTCGAGTGGAAGAGGTCTAGCCTGTAGTCCTTTTGTCCGTCCCTTAAAGGTAGTGAATGCTTTTGCGGCTCACCATTCCTAGACTCTTTGACTAAGTCAGTCCCTCAGTAATCGTAATATCTGCGACTCCGAGTCAGAGTAAGGGCTTCGGTTACAGGCCTAGGCTTTCCCTATCGGAATATTGGTATTGCTACGAAAAACCTTCCAATCTCTGTCTTGCTTTGTGATTTCCTTCTTTCTTGACTTTCGTTCTTGGATTCTTCCTTCCATTATGATAAGCATTAAGTCTGTCTTGGCCCATTGTTGTAAGAAGTGAGTTTTATAGCGAGTGTATGAGGGCTCATTGCCTAGTGTCTTAGTAAGCCGTATGCTTCTTTCTTGCTCCAGTGAGCGAGTCCGTCGAAGTCTTCCAATCGGTGACTACCTTGCTTCTATCTCCGGCTATTCCTTATTTCAAGTAGGAAATCTATGTCCGTCCAGTACGGATCCTACCCAGCCTATCGTACGTATTCCCGTGAGCCCATATGCCCATATCCACTAGTCACTAGTCCGGTGTAAGGTCTCTTTTTCTCTCTGCTAGGGAAAGAATGCTCCTAGCTTCCTTTGCTACGGCTATTCTTCGCTCTATAGAAAGGGCTCCATATGCTTTAATAAGTCTTCCTCTTAGAAAGAGAGTCAACCAATGCCTTTTAGTTAATTAACTTCGCTAGTACCCCTAAAACATCTGCAGATCTACGTCGTTCACGGGAAAGAAACTAGACTCTTTTTTATCCCGCTCCTGACCCGCACCTAAGAAATAAGAAAATAGATAAGATCTTAAATTCCGACTCTTATTCATATGAATATATCTTTCACTTTCCACTGAATCCTTTTTCATAGTTGTATAGATCCAGAGACTACTGGAAAGGGTCCACACGGGGTGGAAAACGAATAATGATACTCAATCTAGGGGATCAAAATCAATCCAATATAGATACTGGATCCAGGGAGAGTCTTAAAGGACTATTGTTGTAACGCTTACTTATTGTATATGTGGCTATTAGCTAATCTATCTATTTAGGTCAAGAAAGCTCTGGTGTGCAAAAGACTTTCCTTAAATAACTTAGCTTAGCTAGCGCTATCTTAATATATTTTATAAGGACTGGCAGGCTTAAATAGAAAGCTTGTTTTCTCACAATTGCTAAAAGGGAGCTCTCCTGGCTGGCTCTCCTACCTGGGATCCCAACTACCATCCATATCCGTTTAACTTAACTGCTATCGACAGTCCTTCCACCTGTTACTCACTCTACGGCGGTACACATCGAGCTATGACTCCCCTGGGAGTATATAGAGACTTCCTCAATCCAATCCACCCGGCCTACTCCAATAGTTCGCCTTACCTTAGTAAGATACTCAAAGCCTGGATCTCCTTGTGTAAGAAATATAATAAAGACAAGTAAGTTCAAAGTATTGGTTAGCGGCTCGATGAGATTGCAGTCTTTCATACTGACTCTTAAGTTGGTATTTCAGGTTTCGGTGACTCTTCCTTCTCTTTGGAGCTTGTTCAAGCTTATGAGTCCGAGCCGAGGGCAAATAAATGCGCTTAGAATCATTAGTGAGATAGAGTTAACTTACCACTTTTGGTCTTTTATTACAAAGAAAATCAAGTTTTTCCTCGAAAGAGTTAGACTTTGATCTAGTATGAGATCTAATTACAGCTGCTAGTTTCTTTACAGTGATAAGGACCTAAAAAAAGTATTACATTACTTAATCCCCCTTCTTCTAGCCATCCAGTTGCAGTGAGAATTGCCAGCCATATAGTTGAAGAAAAAAGGAGAATCTCCTCTAGTGTAAGTGCCAGTTTCCAGCCCTAAAATAGGCAGCTTTGTTCCCTCAACCCCATAAGAAGACTACTTTGATATGCGATATGCTTTACTCTCTCGCTCTGGGCAATTCATCAGTTAAGACAGCAGGAAAGTTATAGATAGCAGGTTCAAGATCAAGATCAAAAGCAGGTTCTAAGGCAAGACAGTCAAAGTCTATTTACTTATTAAGAGTTATCATCCCTTTCAAGGAATTTATTACAGCAGGATCTTCTAAAGTAAAGAGAGTTCTCTTTTAGCCAGTAAGCTAGTGAAAGCAAGCGAATGGATAGCTAGTTTACAAGGTAACCAGCGAGCTATAGGCAAAGCAGGCTAAGGGCTAAGGCTTACAGCGACTCCCCTGATAGTCAAGTGGCATTCAGCCTATTAAAAGTAGTCTGTCTGGGACCGGGAGTGTGAAGTCCATTTTTTGATGAATGGAGAATGTGACCAAAAAGAAAGGTTAACCCCCCTTCTCTTATAAAGGCGACGGAAGACTTCTTATCATTATGAAATGAAGGAGAGTGTCCAAGGATCCTTCGAAGACCTTGAATGAAGACCCTGGTCCGCACCACTAGATGGACGTATAATTCCTAACATCTGATTGAATCCCCTCTGAATGCCTGCCTTTCATGAATTTCCCCGGAGTCTGTTCTAGTGTAAGTCGTAAGCTCATCTAGATCCCATTGGGGGATCCGGTATTAAGCGAAGCCTATGCATTCAAAGTGACATCCATATAGGTTTGTACTTATTATTCCCATCCCGACCATTCCGAAGAGTAGGCAAAAGCCTATATGGGCTGGATATCTTCAATACAACACAATACAACAAAGGATTAGGTAGTCTTTGTCTTCCCGATTTGTAGGAGTTCGTGTGCTCGAACTTTTGGAAGTGCTCGCATACCCGGTTGGGTTATAGCTCGTGCTTCGCCTTCGGGGACAGAAAGAATGCCAGCAGCTCCAACTTTGACAAGCTAGCGAGAAGGAAAGGTGGTCCTGCCTTAGGCGCATCTGTTTCCGAATGATGTCATTCACCATACCTCCCTAGGGACTTGAATACTCTTCTTTGGGGGGTAATCGGTAGATAAAAAGATCAACATTAGTCCGAGATCACGGGATATGGTTTTTATGATTCCGCCTCAGGTTATCAATCATCGAAAGAAATTGGGCCCAGCATCAGCATTAAATCGAGATGGCCCTTTCTACTATCTCAAACTCTGGTTGAAAACAACCCTTTCTATGATCTAAATAACCAAGCCAAGGGGCACTAGCAAGAACCATTACTATCTGTCCCCAGGATCCAGTATTGAATCCAAGAACCATATAAAAAATCTAAATAGAAACTTGACATCGACGCCTTCTCTCAGAACTGAACATAGGAACTTTGCTACGCGGAGATGGCACGAGAGATGAAATGTCCTTAATGGATAGGGATATATCTGGATTTTTAGATAGAATAAAGAGTAACATAAACTCTTATGGTATTTTGACCGTATTGGCAGCTTTATTTATTTTTTTATTTGGTTATCTCTTGAAAGTAAGAAGAGAAAGGACCACCGGAATAGTCAAATCAAAGCCCTTAATCATTAGATCTAGGAGACTTTTCCTTCACACCAACCGAATCCCGACTACTCATCGGATCGGATTCGGAACCGTGTTTACCGCAAACCTCCTAGCTGCTTAGCCCGGCTCCATAGCCTTAAACATCTTTCATATTGATTGCTTCCATCCAATCCAGCTTAGCCATCTCAGCTTATCCTCGGCTCACTGACCTTAGAATAGGTAATCCAGTGAAAGCGGAACCCGAAAAAGACTCTCGCTCCTGCCTATCGCCCCTGGTTTCTTCCTTCTGGTTGGCTTTCCAATTCCCACAGTCGATTCAACAAGAGGAATGTAATATATATAAATATATTCGAGTTTGATTCTTTATCTAACGAGTAACATCCGGGGTAGAGAACAATACTAAACTAGAAATCATTTATTTATCTATGGGGGTAGCGACCAAGGGGGAAGGGCTTAATTGATGAGAGGGGATCCCTAAACGTGAAGGTTCACTGGTCATATGCTATTTCCTTTGTCTTTATTTCGCTTTCTGATAAAGGAAGTTGAAATAGGTAGTTCAGGGTTTTTTTAGAGGCCCCGAAAAGATGAACCTTTCCTCTTTATATTGAGTGAAGTGACCTTTACTAATAATACTGACTTTCTCTCTTTCCTCGCTGGCCTTGAGCCTCCAAGAACATTCTTCAGATCGGATTCTCGGCATCCAATCAATAAGTCAGAGCTGGATACAGGGAAGGGTGTCGAAAAGAGCCTTCTTCTCATCCCAAATCCGGTAAAAAACAGAGAAATGGATGGCTTGCTGGGTACAGAGTTGCACTGAACTCTTGAAGATGTCGGGTAAGCCTTTATGATAAGCATTTTTCGGGTAAAAGAAGAAGAGAGGTTGGTGAGGTGATTCTTTCCTTCTGCATATCCGGACTACTACTATGATTTTCACGTGATTGGATGGATGAGCGAATGGGGAACTGCCCAATGCCGGACTCACTTGCTAGTCCTCACTAAGGGCACAGTGGGGTTGAAAATCAAGCCCCGGATCTGATGTCTTTTTTCAAAGTTTCATATATTAAGATTTTGTCCGGTCCTTCTTCGCCTTATCCGAGGGAATTCATTCCTGGAGCCTTGCTTGATTCTTATTTACCTTTTCTTGGTATCTGAGCCTAAACGTCAGCTATTAATAGAGAATAGCATATTCCTCTCACAGCAAGAAAAGAGCTTGAACGCTAGTTCTTCACTCCTCTCCCGCTGCTATCCGCGAGGTTACCTCCCCTTATTAGTCTACTAGAGCCTTAGAGAGCTCTCCAAGGTCAAACTCAGCACGAGCACGAACATATGTTTCTGAATCCATTTTCTTGCTGACCCCCAATTTGAAAGAATAGTTTACAGCTGGTTTAAGCCGTGCCCTTACTTACTTTTTCTTGACTCCCAAGACCAGATATGCAGAAAAGATAAGATTCGTGCCTTTGTGCTCAGTTTTCTTTCTTTGTCTCAATATCATCTAGTAGTCGGGAAAACTAATCCCTATGGAATAGCCTAGAAAAAGGAGGGAATCGACACCGATAGCGACAGACGGGGTTGATTTAGCCTAGTACCGGACTTGTAGGAAGAGCTCTGGCCCTATTAGCTTTATTAAGAGGGGGGGCCGCTGGGGAATTTATGTAATAGAAAGTTCGGAAATAGTCTCTCTCAGCCCCTTTCTTGACTTTGACTCGGTCTTCCTTCTCTGAAGATCGAAGAGCGAGAAGCTGGCAAAGAAAGAAGAACCGTCTGTCTCCTAAGAAGCAAGAGATGGAACTGCGCCAACACAACTCGCACCCCTTTGATTGTTGCATCCGATCCGTTTGGTTGTAGGAGCGAAAATGCTCGAGCTTTGTTTGCGAGAGGAAGGCCAGTACTCAAACATAAAGCTTTTACGCGGATCGGTAGACAAGAAGGCTTTGACGCAGGGAGATGGATCTTGGCCTTAGAATGGAGGAAGTGCTTATTGACAGGCAGAAGCGCACAGGTTAGTCACTGGTCTGATAGGGCCAGGAACAGGAAAGGGCGGTCTTCTATGCTTCACTGAACAGCCGCTCTTATTCTAGTAGTTATGGGATCCTTTCTAAGAGCATGGACAAAAGGGCATAAGCTTTGACCCTTCTTCAGTCTAAGACTGAAGACCTAATGAGATAGACGATTCTGGGGCACTCCTTCTGTTAAGGTTAAGTGTCTTGGGCGGCTTCCTTTACCATCTCACTGCCTCTTGGAGACCTTGAATGCCTACATCTTGGGCTAGACGATTGGTTACCGAATAGACTGATAGACGGACATAGCCAACTATAGTTATATATATTTATAATATATAGGTTATGTATTAAGGTATATAGTAAGTATTAAGAGTTCTTTACTTCCTAGTACAAGACCAACTTTCCTTTGAAGAATCCTTATCCTCAAAAAGGGGGTTTCAGTCAATCTTAGATCCCTAGGTTCAATGAGTAGGAAAGATTGATTTCCGGTCTCAAGAAGAGATCTTGAATGCTAGACTTGATCCAATAGTATGTAGTATGAACATAGAGCTCACTAGTTCTCTACCTCCTAAGAAGGACCTAATCTTCCAAATCCTACCGGAGACCACTTTCGATGGTAGAAGAAAAGCTAAATGAAGACTAGGCTCCTAGTAGTAATGAGTTACGGTTTTATCTGTCCTATCGAGGAGTTCAGTGACCAATGGTGTCAGAGTTCTTGCTTTCCTAACCCCCCCAGGAACAACACAAACAAAGAATCTCTCATTTCTGTCTTACCTCAAAGATTCTATCTTTGGCGAACTAGGCTCTACGAGAGGTAGCTTTTCTAAGTCCCCAGGTAACTACGTCATATCAATAGTTGTTTTGCTCGGGCTTATCTGTATCAGCACGGCTTGGGAACTACGTCATAGAAAGGATTCAGACTTCCTTGACTGCCTGATTTGAAGAAGTCAGGCCTTTGGCTTTAGATCGAGGAATGTAATCCGGTATGGGCTTTTGCAATGAGTTAGATTGAGGATTCTCAACCAATCTCATCATATGATCTTTCTGATGCAATCTAAGTAAAGACTAAGACTGCTAATTCCTCTAGCTAAGTTCCCCGTGCGGTTAAGAGAGAAAGTAGACACTTTAAAAAGGAAACAAGGACCGGGTACGAAGTAGGCTCGAGCAAAGCGAGAGGTGCGTAGCTGCTCGAGCAAAGCGAGAGGTGCGTAGCTGCTCGTTAGCGCACGTTAGCGAAAGCCGTTGCGCCTTAGCTTCGCGCATTCGTTTTCTATGTTGTCTGTCGGTGCGCTCATTCCGGATTTCTTTGTACCGCCCAGAAGAGCCCTTCGAGGCTAGGAAACTATTCTGATTTTTGCCAGCCATCGGGAAGACCAGCAAAGGCAACTTCCAAGTCAGCGGGTACTAGCCTGACAGCCCGACCTAACTCAGGAATAGACACTTGAAAGGCCCTCAATCAAAGGAAAGAAAGAGTCTCTTTCCCGGAAAACTCTCCTCTCGCTCCTCGATCTCGAACTTATATGGTCCATTGTCCTTGAAAAGAATTTACAGCGAGTTGTAACCAGCGGTTAAGGCAATCCACTTCTTGCTTTGTGGGACTGGGGCCATTCCCCCCGTTTGCCTTTTCTGAAGCTAAATCGTGGATGAGTCGTTCTCGGCAGAAGGAATGCCCTTCGGAAACTTGTCGGATTCCTCCTGAATAAGGAAGGGGCTTGATGAGCTTGGCTAAGTCGGATTTGATAGTCCGACTGCGTTCCAAATCAAGCTGAAAAGGATCCTCGGGTTATCAAATATCATAAAAGAGAAGAATGGTTGTTTCGATAATCAAATGGAGTAGCGATTAGTCGTATCAATCGCAATGGAAAGCCCATGAACTACAATTGCCTCAAAAAATTCTATTCCATAACCTGACTTTCGAAAGCCTTACCCTTCGACTCGACAGTCTTTCTTTCATAGCCTTCCTTATGCTTCTCCTTCATCAGATCCTTCTGTTCTGTAGACTAGGTCTTGAAGAACCTATTATTTTGAGTCTTTCTTCGGCCCTTCGCTCTAGTCATTACTGCTTTCTGGTCAGTATCAGCCCCTGGCATCTTTTCTTCTTATGAATCGTCAGTCACACAAAAGCAGGACTCATTTTTTCCACCCCAACCGGAACCGGTCCATTGGCTGTAGGAACTGGATCCGATGAATCTCCTCGCCATCCTGCCAGTCCTAAGGACTCAGACTAGAAAGCCGCACTCATCTCTTGAAAGGAATCCCCTCGAAAAACTCGCCAGAAGGTGTTCAACTCGGGCTTGAAAAGCACTTCCTGCCACGTCGGTTAGCTGGAATATGGACTCCACTGTACAAATCTAAAGCCTTAGCCTCTGACCCCTGATATTGATATTTAAAGGCATAGTTTAAGATTTTCATAACCTTCCTTCCAAACGGCACAGGCACAACCATCACTGGCAACCCGCTCTGTCTCGTATGAAGAATGGGCAACGGGCATTCATGGAACAACAGGGACTGGAAAGGCAGTCAACTCACTCCGCATTACCTCGGGTCATTGGTCACAATCGAGTCAGCTCTACTCACTGGTCTATGGAAACTAGCCCCTCTGTCCCTTACTTCCCCGGGCCAACAAGCAAAGGATGAGACTTGACTTTGGACCGCGAAAGAACAAGCAACGGCGCGAAAGAATTTGACTATGAAAGGGCGCGTTAGCAACAAGCAACGGGTGAGCTCGCTAGCGCGAAAGCCGTATAGCGTTAGTGCATTCGTTTTCTTGCTGCAGCCGTTTTCTTGGTGGGTAGTCGAATGAAGGTCTTAGAGATGGGGCCGGGCTCGCTCGGGGCAGAAATCGGCGGAAAGAGGTGGGTTTAGCACCGCTTTTCCAGTTCGATAGGCAGGAGAGGGGGCTTGTT
Source organism: Albizia julibrissin (assembly GCA_037074505.1). NCBI lineage: Eukaryota > Viridiplantae > Streptophyta > Magnoliopsida > Fabales > Fabaceae > Albizia > Albizia julibrissin. Next base: position 143,817 of record JAYWLI010000087.1, read on the forward strand.
GGTCCTCGGAGCTAGACAATGGAAAAGAAGGCTTAGACGCGCATCAGAAGCACTCGATTAATAATAAGATTGGATTTCCTGGGAGATGTAGCCAGAGAGCTGTGGATTTGAGTTCTTGCTTGTTGAATAAAAAAGTCTTTACAAATGTAGCTAAGGGGCTCGAAAGCTGCGAAGAAAGTCAATTCATTCTCTTAAGTGAAGCGCGCAAAGAGAACAAAGAAGATGGTGAGAGCGACGTGGGGCACTCCTCTTTACCCAACATTTGAAAATACGCAGTATGGTTGAACCCGGGACCGGATCCACTGGCCTTGGAACTACTCTCAGGACTCTCTCCCTTTTTTTTAGCGCCGGCAGGAGAGAGATTTATTTAGAGGAAAGAAGGAAGTTTCTCTCCTTAGATTCTATATATAGCCCAGATATAGAAATAGAAAAGGACATTCTAGAAAACTCTCCTCTATCTAGTATTCAATCCGAGTCCTATGTGACTAGGGACGGCCACCGCCCTCTTTCGTGGGAAGACTTTTTACTAAATATCTATTCACGTAAGAAGAAGGACGCCATCTTGAATATTGAGGAGGCTCTTACCTAGACCTACTATCAGGCTATGGTGAGATCGAGCAAAGAAGAGCCTATTACAGTAAGATTCAAGTATTCTTTCCCATTCCTCATCCGCTCTCACTGCTCATCCTATCCTACCCTTGGCTGCTATCTATGCCATCCTGATAAGATATTAAGATATCAAAGAGAGAACTGGGAAAGAATCCACAAAAAGGGAGCCCCCCGAGCGTAAGGCTCTCTTATCCCAGCGAGGAAAGACAGGGGGCGAAAGGGATATGAGTATAGAGTGATTAAGATACCTTACCTATGGAGTCAAATAAATAAGAAAGAGAGAAGTAAGCGGGAGTACTATTCTAAACTATAGCTATAGGAAAGAAAGTCCCTTTCAGAAGGGGGTCTATCGCCTTAAGGCTAATTGAAGGACAGATGGCCTTCCTTCCCTAGCCCCTTTCGCCTGCTATTAGGTTAATCACGCACCTAAGAGAGCTTATTTTGACTCCTCATTCTATCCGGAAAGGACCTCGTAGACGTCTAACTGATCCCAATCAGTCTTATCAACTGAAAGGAAGTGTGACGCGCTCTCTTAAGCTTGCCTGTCTACCTTCCCAAAGATGAAGACGCAGAATGAAGCAAGAAATTGAGAATATCCCCTCTCGCTCCATTTGTCAAGCCTTCTCTTCTTTCTATCGCATTGAATAAGATCTCTCTGCCCTTCTGTAAGCTACTATCCCATCCCGTTCCTTTATCTTTCTTGATTGAGATGTCTCCTTCCTGCCCTTAGAATATCTTACTAGCCTAGGGAAAGAATTTATAAAGGAGGGAATAGCTTGAAGCTTCTTAAGCTCACCCTATTTTTAATAGAAAAGAAAAAACTAAACAAGCAACGGCTAATTGAGACTCTTATAGATTAGCGCAAAAAAAGATCTTATTTAGAAAGAGTTTCTTTGTTGTTGTTTAGTTAAGCCTCCCGGACTATCAAGCAACAAGGAAGAAACCCCGGTAGATGATAGTATATACTACCGCTACAGACAACAAGCAAGAGCTTTCAATTCGATCAGAGAGTTCTATCTGAGAGTGATAAAGACTTTCTTCCTTATTCTTATTCAATACCCAACCCTTAAACAAGGTAGATTTTTTTTATCATTGTGAAATGCGCCCTTACTACTTACACTTAACACTAAAAAAATCTTCAATTGAAATAAAGCTCCTCAAGGATAAAAACCCTCGGTAACCGGCGCTACGACCCCGCAAGGCACTACTGTAGCACTCATTGGCCCTAGAGATTTATGTCTCAACTATCAGAGCTTTCATTCCAGATCAGATTAAGATTACGGGTTTGTGTTATATACGCAATTATATGTTGCTGGTTCGGTAAGGCCCGTCTGCGTCTCGTGTAAGGATAGAAGTGACTGAAAGTCTCATACACTCTTCCTATCGTTTGTGCCCCATCCCCGGCAAGAAAAGGGCTGTTCGTACTAAGGCACAACGTGCGAAGCTGCTCGAGCAAAGCGAGAGGGCTTGAGACGCCAGGGCGCTCATTCCCTTGCTTGTTGGCTCACTTCACTGTCCTATCATGTCCGCTCTCTAGCTCAATCCTTTCCCTATGGTCGAGAACTTCGTACGTTCTCAGTCCCTCGCTTTAGTATTAGATAGAGAGGGAATTCCTTCTCTAAGGCAAAGCCTAGAATGGCATAATTGTCCGATTCCATCTATCTTTCTTCTTTCCTATGGTTCACTCCCCTCCACTCTATTGCTTTCTCAGGCTTACGTTCGAGCTACCGTACCCTTTCCTTGTCAGTCTCACTCCTCCTACCTTCCTCTTCGCTTCGCGTCTCGCTCCGCACTTCCTCTCCTATCGGGAGAGCATCCTACTTTACAGGTACTAGTAGAATGAGACAGCAGCTACAGCTAAAGAAGAAAACGTAAAAGACGTAAAAGATTTGTACAAGTCTAAGGAGAAGTTCGGAAATAGTCTCGCGAACTGGGGTAATAAAGAAAAAGAAAAATACTATACGATCTAACGCTGGTCAGAAAAATATAAAGAAAAGGATCCGTATTAGCTCCAGCACCTATCGGTACAGTGGCGTGAAGCTCTCGACTGTAAAGGAGAGGGTTGAAGCTTGACGCTCCTCCAAATCCATTTCTGATTTCTCGTATACATGATTGGGCATGGGACACCCTGAACTAAACCGAACTGTCTCGCCGCAAAATGAGGTGAATACAATTCAACCCCACAGGTCTTGTTCGGTGAATCCATAGATACCTGATAATGTAAACCCCTGGCCACTAAGTAGTTGGCCCAAAGAGTCAGGAACAATGGATATTCAGGAGTGTCACTAGAAGGAGGATGAGAGGAGTCATGTTTAAACAGAGGGGGACCGAAAGTTCTTGAAAAGGAGTGAAAGATTCAACAGTCTCCGCAGTATAGAAGATTTCAAAAACATTGTTCAAAGGCTGGGAGAGAAACGAAGAACATCTCCATAACAAGAAAAGCTTTCTGGGGAGCCAGAAGTCAAGCGTTCCCTAAGGAAACCGCCGAAAGTAAGCATGGATCCATAACTGAAGGATCCAAAGGGGTCTATGGCCAGAAGTGGAAACACCCTCTTTTATTTTGGTCACTAATGTCTTCATTCCTCTATACAAACTGGCCAACACTAGCGGAGCCAGATTGACTCTCTCATTGCATTGTTAGCCAAAACTATGGCTAATTTGACCAGCTCTTTCACCACACTCCCAGATTGAACACAGAATACGAACTTACAAAGCCAATACCAGAGGAAAGCAATGTATTCGTCTTTTTCCACTGGACCTTCTGTCTTCAGAGCTGACTAATCATCTGCTATTTCAACAGCCCTTTTTCCAGCTAGCTGATATAGAATGGAAGGGAAAGGAGGATCTATATCTTTAAAGGAGATCGTAAAGCAAGAGCAGCTTCATCTAATAGTTCAGTCCTTAGGCCGACATTCAATAGAGAGACGGGAGTAAACCATTTCACATAGCCGGGCTCTTGTCCATTCTTTCTTTCGTGGGCATGTGCTAAAGGAAGCGTAGAAGTAGGAGTAAGTAGCAGGATTGAACCTGAACTCTCTCTCTCTTACATCCGTCTCATTCGAGCATAATGGGTGATCTATGGGCTGCCTCGACCTACTGAAGATGGAACTCGAACTCTTTCCACGAGTGAATGCCGGCATGTCACTACAACTTCAAGAAAGAAGGCACCCGTCGTCTTAGGGATTGATAATCGCTAGCTATGTAGGCTTTGAACCCAGGTATAAAGCTATACCCGGCAATGCCTCAAATAGGTACTATATCATCCCCGCCATAATAAAAGTATTAGGTCGCCTCTTCTTCCCCTTTGAAATGTTCTTTCGCTTTAGAATAGAATCCATTGGTTTCCAGCCGAAGGATAAGGATAGGACCTGTCCTAACAGGACAAGCGGAACTAAAAGATTCGATTTTCCCGTTTACCGATTGATTTGATCAATCATCATTGCTTTCTCAAGAACCTATCGAATCAGCCAGATTTCTTTTATAAGATTTGGTTTTTTAATTCCCACTTGAAACTACCGAAAGGAAGGTCTTTTGCAAGAAAGTCTTTTCTTAGAGTTGGTTGTCCAACAAGATTGTGAGAACCAGACACCTTTGATTAGCGAACCTGTAAGAGAAAGTAAGGATGAGGGAAGGGTTAACTTTTCTGCTACAGGAAGAAGGCATCTTTACCCACTAGATATCCATCTGTAAGCAAAGCAAGAAGTTACTACTAGAGGATAAAGGGGCATAAGGATACGATTTGACTTCCCTATCGAGTAAGAAAGAAAGATGATGCAGGGAAGAAGACCATAGACGATAAGACAGGGAGAGGAGCGATAGCAGCTCGAGCTAGGCGAGAGGATTGAAGCTTGAAAGCCTATAAGCGTTAGCGTTTTTAGTTACTGGGGGAGGTTGACTTTGATAGAGATTTCTCTTTTCCTGGAATCCGATGATGTCCCATCTGTAAGCTTTGGTATTTTATTACTAAGCTTTAGCTTTGGAATAGCAAGCGCAGGAATAGCTTGCTCTTTCCCATCCTCTCCCTTATCGATCGAGAACTTCGTGTCTCTTCACTGTCCGTAGGTGTGACATAATCTTTTATGATTTCTTTCTCCTCCTCTCCTTTACAGTCATTGTCATACCCTTCCTTATCAGTCGACTTACTTCGTACCTTTCCCTTTCATCCTCTCCTACGGAACTAGAAGATGGATTTCTCGGATCGTAATTCATGCTTTCAGCACTTTTCATCGTAAGATGATGAGAGCGAGGTAAAAAAACGTAGAAAGAGAGAAAGTCAGTCTTCTTATCGCTATCGCTCGTGACCCAATGAAAAGGAGGAGAAGAATCATAAGAATAAGACTGAATGAAGAATGAAGTTCGGAAATAGTCAGTCTCGAGCTTTTGCTGTAGTCCCAATTGCTTAAAGCTCCCGCTCCTAGCAATGCTGCGAGAAAGTCTTTCCCAAGAGGGAGTTCGCTCCCATGGCATTTTGCAAGACCCGCTGCCTAAAGGGAAGAGCAGATTCAAAGTCATAGCCCTCCCTCCTGTCCTGTGTGAGGATAGGTGTCCCCTTTCCTTGAGTTGTCAACCAAAGGCTGCTAAAGGTTAGTAAACCCTGGTAAGAGGTCTTCTCCTTCTCCTTGTCCTTGATTTATGAAAGTAGTAACCTCTTTGGGTTAGGGAACGGTAAAATCTTCCTAGTCTGATAGAGTCTATTGCGCGCGTGAGAGCTTAACCTCCGCCTTGAACTACCTGCACTGATGCCTTCCCTTCCTTCATTATCTACAACCATATTTTTTACGATTTCTATTTATCTTCTCCCTAGATCTCGATTTCTAGGGGTTTAATCAGTTGGGTTACGATTGGGGCCTCGGTTGGTTGGGGCTTTAGAAAGCGAGTTTCATTCTTACTGTGCCTATCCGTAGTTACAAGTAGTTTGATCGCTCAACAAGCATGGAAAACATATATATGTGAAAAGAAAGAGTATGATGGGCCCAACCCTAAGCATTACAGGGCCCGAGCTTTAGACCTTGAACTTCCCGTTGATGAGTATATTGGTTATTGGGGGGAAGAATCTCTCAGTGACTGCTTTGGGGCAAAGTCTTCGTGGCTGTTCATGAGACAAAGCTTGCTTTCAATATCAGAAAGGACCTCTTTGAGATATGAGGTTCCGGAGTCACTTTGTCTGATAAGGATATTTATTTGGGTAGGCCGAGAGAAAGTAAGGTGGAAGGGCCAAAGAGGCTAAAAGAGAGCTGTGGTGGGGAGAGTAGCGCTGCAAAGGAGAAGAAGCGCGCTGCAGGGAGCGAAGCCTGTGATTGATTGATGTACCGAAGCCGGTCCTCTAGCTTTCGCATCTCTTTAGTAATCCGCTTCGGATCGATCTGTGCCTTGATCTCTGGCCATGAATTCCTCCTGGCGAGGAGGGCCGAGAATGTTATGTCACAAGGAAGGTGGTCAAGGGCTGACTACCTCGCCACTTGGTAACTTGGTAGTTGAGTCCTTTTGTGCCCTCGCTACTTATTATTACTTATTAGTAGTCGGGTCCTTTTACCTCGATAGAAAACTTAACGCTCCCGGGATTCATAGCTTCGATAGCTGCTAGCCGCTCTTCCGGGCGGAGCAAGGACTACGATAGCTACTCTCATGACCGAGAGGATTGGATACGTACAACAGAACCTTGCGCCTCAAGGCCACTCGCTTCACCTTTGGGCGTTGGTAGAGATGTGGAATTCTTGTCAAGAGAGGGAGCTCTTCCTTAATCTTCAAAGGGACTAAATTCAGTAGGCTCTTCAAGGTCTGATTCTCTGCCAAAAAGCCTATTGGGAGAGGATGGAAATTGTAGCAAGCAATCTCGAGACGAAGAAAGAAAAGACCTTCAAACTACTGAACCACTATGGCACGAACGAGAAGAAGAAGACTTTCTCTTTGCAGTTCATTCCGGAACGATAGGAGAGAGCGGTAACCTGGAAAAGGAAAAACTGCTACCTACTTTGCGTGGCTAGCTTTGGCTGATGTAATCACTGAGCACTGAGGTAGGTTTCTTACGCAAGCACTAAGTAAGAAGCAAGGATCAATCAATAGTAAAGATAGCCGCGGGCAGTTCTTATCGCCGAATCCGCTGCACAAATTTCATTCTATAGTAATGTCGGCAATTCCGCTGCTTCGGCTCAAAGCGGCGAGAAGGAGAATTCGATTTCTTCTTCTATTCCCAAGTTCTAGTCCAAAAGACTAATTCAATCCGGTGACCTTATCCATTTGGCATGGCTACAGCCAGACAGTCTTTCTTTTTATTGAACGTAGGGTAGTTCGTTTCAAATAGATCAAGGGACATTAGATCTGGTGAAAACTACACTTGCATTCCTTCATTGATGTGATGTTTTCTCGTTTATCGGGAATCAGGTGCGGCAGAACCCATAATTACCTGCCACTATTGGAAGTAATGTTCCCAGGCTGAATCGGGTCTCTCCCGTTGGTCGATTGTCCGTCTAGTGAGTTAGCGTTGATACTTTCTCTCCCACCAGTCAAGTCAGGGCGGGTCATGGTAAAAATCAATGATATCTGTAAAGTTAGACTCGCTACTAAAGAAAGAAGGAACGGTCGAAGCGAAGGAGTCACAAACCTTCAACTCATCGAGGAAAATCTTTTCTTTCGATTCTATTTGCTCTTGACGCCAACAATTTATCTAAGACTAAGGACCAGACGATACTGGGAATAAAAAAAGATCTCGGAACTTCTTTCCGGCGAAGTGACAGCGGGGAATCAAACCTAGCAATGACTTTATCGGCTCAACATTTGATTTTTCACCCGGGTCTTGGTATGAAGGAAGCTAAATATAGGACTTGTCTGTAAGCGGAATAGAGTAGGCCGTTAGGCCATACGGCAAACTGTAAGTACCGTTTTTCTAATTATTAGACAGAAGGGTTCTTGGAAGCAAGGCGAGCAAGCCAGTACAGATACCTCCGATTTCAGAGCTGGCACCGGACAAAGCAGCCAAGCAGCAAGGCCCACCAGCAAGAGAAAGGCCAGTGAATAAAGAAAGTAGAAGTGCTGTTACTAAATACTAAATAAAGTACTGTTCTTGAAGTATCAGAGCTGAGCAGTAGCATCGGAGCTAGCTTGGCAAGAGATGAGTCATCATTATCTGAGTCAAGCGAGAGCGTCTTTCTTCTTCTCGAGTGAAGTAGCTTACTATTGCTCTGCGCGCAAGGGCCTATAAAACTATGCTTTGTGCTAATGCCCTTATGTTTGCGCTGTGTGCTCTGTGAGTTCTAGCTAGGAAGCAAGCGTAGCAAAGGAGCATGACATGAGTGTTAGCGCGCTAATGCCTATTTAGCTGTGCTGTTTGCTTCTCCTCTTTCCACTTCCCATTCCCTTCCTCGCTAGCTGTAGTTGACTGTAAAAGGAGTTTTCCCCCTAAGAGCTACTTCTTACTCTTTCCTTTTAATCGTAATATGTTTTGTCCTTAGCGGCCTCTATCTTTTCCTATCCTATATCCGTCATGAGTGACTCTGGAGTTTAGCCTTCTAGTGAATGCCTGAGAAGGGGGGCTCTCGTGCTTCACTGGATAGAAGCCCCAGTCTACCGCGTTCAATGTAGCGAGACTTTGCCGATTGAGAATCTACTTTGAATAGATAGTAACAAGAAGGAATTTTGACTCTATTTCTAGTGGGCTTGGAAGAAAGCTGAATATCTTTCGGTTTACCAGATGGTTAGTGGGCGGTGTAGGTAAATTTACAGTTCTAGGGTTTAGGAATCATCTTAAACAGAAGCAAAGTCCCTTTCATGGGTAGTAAGTAGGCTGAAAGCCATTAAAGGAGGGGAAGTGGGTATTGAACTAGAATCAAGAGAAGGTTGTTTATCACTTCGTTCAGTTAAGTTAACAGGTCTAGCTCAAATCTATAAGCCTAATTGGCCTTGTCCCACGGGATTCAACAACTCTATCTACAGTACTAAGAAATGGCGAACCCTCACAAGAGCTATATTAAGTCTGTTAAGTCTGACTACGGGACTTAGGGGATCTGATCTCTTCTATTCCGATTGAGCGGAATCTGAGATGAGCTTTCTATAGGTGGAGTAGTACGATTTGACCAGAAATAGGAATCTATCCGCTTGTTCCAGCCACACAGCTTCCCGCACTCGACAGAAAACTAAACTGACCAAAGCTTATGCGCCACTCCTTCACCAAAGGTTGACCGTCCCAAGATGACTTTTCTTTTCTTTGACTGAATCGCTTCTGCTATCGCTCCAGGGCGTATTGTATTGATATCTCAGAACAGAACTGAAAGAATATTTGAGGCAAGTTACACTGTAAGGAAAGAGAAGCAATATTAAGTCTTAATTCAACCAAACCCGTAGGAAAGTGAAGTTACAGAATCATAAGAATGAATGAAGTTCGGAAATAGTCAGTCTCGAGCTGCTCTTACTTGCTCTTGTCCGTTCCTCTACCTAGGGTCGAGTAACTTCATTCCAATCCCTGGAACTGAAGGACTCCAGACAGCTGGCACGGCTTCCCTCACTTCTTCTTCTTCAGCTGAAACGGATCTTATTTCTGCAACTAGCAAGAAAACAAACTCAATAGGCTAACGCGCTCAAGCCAACAAGCAAGCACTAAGTCAACCCTGTCGCTATCGGTCGATAAAACTTTCTCTCGCTACGCATTCTTGCAGCTCATTCGCATCCATCCTCCCTCTTCGAGTAAGTTCAGTTCTCTCATACTTCTCCTTGTCAGTCCTTGTCAGTCGAGCAATTGAATACCTATCCCTAACAGTCGAGGTACCGTCTTCCCTATCGGTGTCAATCCTCTCCCGTAGGCTTGAAAAAGCAGTAAAGAGTAAGGTTTCTGCTGAGTTCGAGTTCAGAGTTCCGAGTTGAGCAAGTTGGATAGTTGTCTCTTAGTAGTTAGTAGTCAGTCTCAGTATGAGTAATAAGTCAAGTAACTCCCCTTGTGAGCTTTCCTCCTTATATTCAACAAGAAATCCCTCAGGTAGCTGCATATAAATCTGCTCCTCCAAATCACCATGTAGAAAAGCTGTTTTGACATCCAACTGTTCCAACTCCAAGTCAAACATGGCTACCAATGCGAGCAGAACCCGAATGGAACAGTGTTTTACTACAGGTGAGAAAAAATCATTTAAATCTACACCTGGTACCTGACTGTATCCTTTTGCAACTAAGCGAGCCTTATACTTGACTCCTTCATCTCCCGGAGAGGACTCCTTCCTTTTGAAGACCCATTTGCAGCCAACAATTATCTTGTCTTTAGGCGGTTTAACTAAAACCCATGTTTTATTCCTATGGAGAGACTCCACCTCTGGTGAATCTTCTGCATCCTCTGAAGTAGATAGCTGGACTGGATTTGATTGTGAATCATTTTGTGAAGAACTTGTATTCTCCACCTGCTCACTTGAATTCTTCACACTTGTCTCAGAAGAATTAGAAGGCTCCTTCTTCTGATGAAGCATGACTGACTCATCAAACACAACATCTCTACTGATTACAGATTTAGGTGACTTTGGATCAGGGTACCAAACCTTGTATCCTTTTACACCTGCTGGGTAACCAATGAATATGCCTTTTTAGGATCTAGGTTCCAACTTGCCATCATTAACATGAACATATAAAGGACATCCAAATACCCTTAACTCAGAATAATCAGCAGGGTGGCCAGACCATACTTATTCTGGAGTCTTGCAGTCAATAGAAGCATTAGGAGAAGGATTCACTAGGTAGCAAGCTGTAGAAGCAGCTTCCGCCCAAAAATCATTGGATAAGCCAGAATTAGATAGCATGCAACGAACTTTCTCCAGTAAAGTTATATTCATCCGCTCAGCGACACCATTCTGTTGTGGAGTGCCTCTGACTGTAAGATGCCTAACAATGCCTTCATCTTTACAGAATTTGTTGAAATCACCATCACAAAATTCTAACCCATTAGAAGTGCGAAGGCGTTTAATCTTCTTGCCTCTTTGTTTTTCAACTAAAGCCTTCCACTGCTTAAAAGTTACAAACACATCACTCTTTTTTTTTCATAAAAGAAACCCATACCTTCCTGGAGTAGTCATCAATGAAGGTAAGCATATACCGAGCACCACCTTTTGAAGGAACACGTGCTGGGCCCCAAAGATCAGAATGTATGTAATCAAGAGTACCTTTAGTTCTGTGAAGCCCTGAGTTTAAACTGATTCTCTTTTGCTTGCCAAAGAGACAACGCTCGCAGAACTCCAACTTGGATGTACTCTGACCAGAAAGAAGACCCCTCTTGCTTAACAATGTCAAACCCTTCTCACTCATATGTCCCAGCCTCGCTCTAGTAGCCCAGGTTGGGATAGTCTAATCTGTTTTGCTTAGTTCTATTTGAACTACTCCTTGCCCCTGCCCTTTCTTTCTAAAGGTCCCTCAAGTACGTAGCCCCAAGCCCAAGCGTCATGCCCTGAAACCGTTGGTTGAGACGATCTTTCGACAGGATGAAATCAATGCTTGTTTCCTGCCAGTTTGACGAGAAAGAAAGACAGACATTCCAGAAGCTTCACTTGTGACCGTGACCGAATCACAGAAAGAGAACGAGTGAGGTGCTCTCATTTCATTCCCAGCCGCTTGGCTGATAATGAGGAAACGAATTCTACCTTTACCGATTGGACTGGTTCAACATCTCCACAGGACGCCCTACCAGTTGGCGCAAGGACAGCTTTTGCCCTGGGACCAAAGAACAAAGGGAAGCTCAGCTCTCACTACCAGTGAATGATGAAATGCCTCGACTTAGAAACCACAGCCCTTCTGTCGAGAGGACCAAATAAATCCTTTTTATCAAAATAGAATCTTAGGGATGCCTTGCAGTTGAAGCCTCTGGGCTTAGCCCTACTATGACCGAAGAAGACGATTTACTAAAGATAAAGAAAAAAAAAAGACTCCATGAGCCAGTTACGCCACTTCAGCACAAGGTCTTGAATAGATACGAATTCTCACAAGGAGAGAGACGACCCTTCCTTCTCTTACGCGGGACACGGAGATGGAAGAATGGTAGGACCTACTTTCAGACTTAGCCAAGGAACGACCGAGACCTCGAACATGAGAAAGACTGACGCCTAATTCAGGAAGACCTACCACCCACACAGCAAACCAACGCTCCCCTTTTAGTTCGGAAAGAAGAAGGGTTGCGCCCGGGTGAAAGACTATGCGGGCCAAAACGACCAGAAAAAGGAGCGGGAAGGCATGGTCGCAAGACCCCGCTTTGAGCCATCGAAGACCAGATGATGGGTTACGAAGATATACAAGGAAAGAGACGCTCTGGAATACCTTTCAGTTAATCATGGGTTACGCCCAGAAAAGGCGGCCCTTTCATTTCTGAATGAAGCCTTACAGACGAACTATAGAAGGAGACAGGCTTCAGCCTTTCCAGAGTGAGCGCCATACATTACTGTAGCACACATAGGTCCCCAAAGATAAAGGCTTTCGTCCTTCCTGAATATTATGGGAACTCTCTTCTATATAATAATAATAGTTTTAGAAATGCCGATTTTCCCGCTAAGGCGATAAGGAAAAAGAGAGGGGCCCTTAGTATGTGGAAAAAAAGACAAAGCTGCAGGAGAGACCTCGCTTTCTTATGGATGCTCCTGTTACCGAAGATCCAAAGCAAAGGAAGAGCGAGCTCTGATTCCCAGTTCGTTAATCAATAGAAGATACAAAAGGGTTACTTCCTTTCTACACAGGAACGGAACGAGTTGACCAGACCATTCAACATCCGAAGGACTCTTACCGCTGGAACGACCGATGTCTGATTCATTTCTCGCTCACGACCCCTTATTGCACTCACTCTCTTTCGATAGAAAAAGAGAGAACGGGAGTTGAAGAGTAAGAAAAGGTCCTCCCCTTATACCTTTAGACCTGACCAAGAGAAGTAACACCGGTAGCCAATAACTCAGAAAGAAAGGTCCCTCGAGCTTTATTAGTAGTTACGCGAGTGCTCAGATCAATACCGAAACACATATGGAGTGCCTGGCCCGGACCAAAAAGAAAGAGCACAAGCAGGACTCCCTGCACCCGCGGGAGGGATGACTTTGAATCCATACCGAAGAAAATGGACGACTTGAAAAAGGTCTCCATAGACAAAGAGACGATCTACACCGAAACAGAGAAAAGACATTAGGAGCACTCATTCCTTGTACCCGGGGAACTGATTCATAAGGAAGGGGATCTACACCAGACAAGGAGTTTACGGCCGGTTCCCATATAGACACTTTAACTCACATTGCTTTAGGCAGTACTATTCTTACTAAAGAAGAAGACTTACTGAAAGAGGGAGCAAATCCGTCACTGGACGAGGAAGGAAATGATCAAGAAAGAATATTGATTGTGACTAAAGTCAAGTTACACTTATAAGTTCGAAAGAAAGGATATAGCCTTTGCCCCCCTATCCCTATCTAAGTCTAAGGCCCTTGCTACTGACTTACACTTACTTCAACAACGATCCAACCTCTCCCTAAGGGTCGGGAACCCTATGTATAAAAGCCTCTGCGAGCAAGCTCTTTCAACAAAGCTATTTACACGAGTTCGACTCCAATTCACATACGCAATTCCAGCCAGTTACTGATTCAATTTCCTTCTCCGGAGCAGAAAGAAAGATTCTTCTTTTTTGCCTTCCCCCTACGGAGAGTGAAGAATCTCAATTGCTTACTCAAGAGTCTTGTATGAGATGGCTTCCTTGGACGAGTAAGGTATGAAATTGAGATAGAATAGAATTGTAGTTCATAAATAGTGACAGTCCGGTCACTATCCTTAGCAACGCTCGGGCACCATTAGCTTATTAGGGCTGGTAACTTCAGGAATGATTAGTCTTCCTACCGTTCGTGCCCAATACCTATTGGTCACTTCACTCTCCCTAGGGATGAATTAAGAATATATATTCTATTGCTACGAGGAAATACAGGTTCCCTCCTTGGGTTACCTCCGGTGGTACCCAGCGGGGCAGTTGCACTAAGTCCCTGAACTCATTACCTGCTTTCTTCTTTCTTCCAATATAAGTTGATTGTATTGCCAATTTCTGATAGTCAAAACCACTTTTTTCACGCTACAGGTGTTTTTGCCTTACCCTTGTCAGCTTTACGTGAATCAGTCTTAGCCAAATGGCTAGCATGCTTGTCAGGAGTGACAAATATACTAGGATCGTTGCTAGGGGATTGAGTGGCTTCCTCGTTCAACGAAGCTAGAACGCTGAATCGGGAGGTACCAGGTTGACTTTCCTTGTTTGTGAAACTACTTTTTTGTCCCCCCTGTGACATGTCTGTACGCGAGCTGACTTCGTTTCTAGAGCCTCTGCTTCTAGGGTTCCGAGTGACTAGCATCCAGGGCCCAAACGTCTCTTTCGCCGGATCACTTTTCGCACTGTTCGACGGTGCCGGTGCTTAGTACTCACTATCGGTAGCTCTTTCCGGTGCTTGCATCTTCGGTTCGGTATCACTATATGCTATTTCACCTGTCTCGGTAGCTCACCCCTACTCTTCTAAGGCCCTTGCTTTTTTCTTCTTCTGGGTACTGAGATGAGACTATTCATATGCCGTTTACTGGATTGTAATAAAGAAATCCTATTAGTAATTCTCTTTCTCAGAATATCATCAAGGCATGGCTTCCTCCCCAGCCAAAAAATCGAAGGCTACTTGAGATAGTCGAGTCTTCAACGGAAGAATCCCTTTCAACCCAGAGTCTGGGACCAGCCAGAAGATTTACTAAGATAGTTCGAAGAAAGCAACCTACAGAACCGAAGGAAGCTACGATTGCACCTGTAATCGCCAAAAGCAGGTCACGAAAGAAAGGGAAGGATCTATGTGACCCAATGGCCCAATAATCAAGAATAAAAGGTTGCCAATCAAGCGGAAAAGGTAGCCGGAGTATAATCTTCTTGGTTGAAATTGAAGAAAAACTCCTTATGCTTTGGAGACGTTCTCAGCAACTCCAAGATAGATATGTGGGCTGTTACTAAATCGGATGCCATGGATCCATTTAATTGTGTAACCGAATAGAATGTCAGAGTAAGGAGAACTAGCCAAGCCAGCGTAAGGAATTGCAGCCTAACCATCTGTGAGATCGGAGACTTCGAGATGTTAAAACAATTGAACGAGGTACCTTCAGTAACTCTATCAGGAGTCTTAAACCTAGTTACTTCTTTAGCTACTGGCATGATAAGGACGATGGGAGGACTACCGGTGAACGCTCCCTATACGACATTATAACTTTCAAATTGCAGAAGATTGGCAGAGAAGCATCTGACTTTAGAGTTCGGTAGCTGTCTGCTTTGTTAGGTTGGAATAGTTGGGTCCGGTAGAGGTTAGCCCTTTCTCTGGAACTCTTGACTAGCAAGCTTTGGTTTTGCTACGAATCCTGGGCACAAGCCCAGAAAGTGAGCGGATGAACTCGATAGGTTTGGTCTGAAGTCTAGCTACAGATTTGACCCGTCGTCCCGAACTATTAACATATAACATAGCCTTCCCTCTTGCCTATTCGATAGCACCCTCTATTTCTTCACCTGCGATTACGCAGTCGATTTCTTTCTATACGCAATAACAAGTCGAGACTTTAACAAGAATTCTCGTATAGATTCTTTACTAAGACAGAGTGGAATTTAGAAGCCCAGGAACCAATAATGAGCTTAGCCATGTGTGGGTCCGAAAGGGATACGCAAAGCCGCTTGGAAGACGTTTATCCTACCGGCAGCAAGGGAGCATAATTAGTCCTATTACGAGACTGAGTGCCATCAATTTTCTCGATTTTTCCCTTTGTCTTTCTAGTACCAACTTTCTTTCGCATCCTTAGCAGTATGCAGTATACACCGCATCCGTAGACGCATAAGCGCTCCAGTTACAGCCGTAGAGAATAGAGCGGTATACCAAATACTCTATTGAAATAGCTTCCTAGCTTCTACTTATATTCTACTTATATAAAGATTTTTTCCGGTTTTTTTAGCTCTTATTTTGCTTATCGAATGAAGAATTCACAGTTGAAGTAGGAAAGTAAAAGTTAGCCAAAGAAATGTGAGGAACGATAGGCTTAGTTTAGTAGGACTCCGATAGAACCTTTTGCCGCGACTATTCACTCAAGAGGTCATAGGATCAGAGATAGGGAAATCTCGTTTCAGTAGTAGGCAGACGAATGGCTCTGAGGCCCGAGTGAAGGAAGAGTGAGATGGCAGCGTTGGTTGGCCTGAGGATTTACTTTATCTTGTTCTGGCTTTTTTAATTTCTTAGATTACTGGATTTCCTGATACGTTTTACAATAGGCTCTTTGGCTCTTGTGCTAGAATCGCTTGTTAACGAATAAGCTCTTTCGGAATAGTTAATTCCAATGGAAAACCACTCGAGCTCTTTCTTTCAATAGTCGAAGATCTCACAGAGAAGGAAGGCTTATAAGTAGCTAGCCTAAGACTAAAACAGAGTCTATAAAAACCTTAGGTTAGGACCAATAGACTCCATTAGTGAAGTATGGCATCGCTTGTTCGAGAATCTGCTCTTAGCCTTTCCTCCTTCCCCGGTGACATTGGTGTGTCCCTCGCCTTAGTAATATCTTATAAGATAAGTGCATCTTTATTCGCGCTCGTTATCTCACTCGGCGGATGACGACTACTAAGGCATCGGTCTCGTAGTTCTGATCAAGCGACCCTATTCTATCACGGGAGTAGCAAGGGCAGTGAGACGCTAACTATCAAAGGGCGTCAAGGTTTGAAAGTTGAAAGAATCTGTCCGGCTGCAGAGAAAAATAATGTTAGTTTAGTTCCACTATATGCTTATATAACACATGTCCTTAAGATAAGATTATACTAAAAAAGAGATGTGGGCTTTCGGGCTAAATAAACGCTTCCAGCTACAACTCAACGTACCGGGACCGGAACTAAGTCTTTCGGCGAGGATACAATACAAAAGAAGCCCTTTCCTTTATAATTGGCGGACACCTTTCCACCAAACTTTACTGAATACCAAACTCTTAATTATAGGCGTCTTTAGTAGCCTGCCATAGGCACCTACCCGATCATGAAAGAGCGGAACGGAAAGATAACATATTCCCTCATAATACGATAACCAATTGGCGAAAGATCTCGTCAGGAAGAGGAGATCAATAAAGCTGTCATATATTAGCTTGCCTACTGCTTTAAAACAGGCCTTTGGCCTTCCGGAAGACTAGGAAAGAGCCCTAATAGTCCCACGGGCACTGTACTAGATCAATGGAAACTGGGAGGGGCTCCTAAGGCACGAAAGGCACAAGGGAATTCAATCCTCAGGAAAGCAATTCCAACCATCTAGAGTTCGCTACTGAATATTTCCACTTGCTTTATAATCATATCATCCAACGCCTACCTCTCGAAAGCAGGGATAATTCACTTGCTATGATATTCGTAGAAGCAAGGAATTGCTTCTGTATTGAACCTTCCAAGAAAACTATAGCAGACACCTTTCGACCAGTTACCAGTTAATGGTATGAGAATTGTATAAGGAATATGCCCTATCAGGGAAGGGAATTCCTTTTTTCTCGTTCGTCCACTGCCACCAGCAAAGCAAATAAATCCTCTGCTTCTGAATCACGGGATCGCGAAAGAAAAGAAAGGACTTCGGAGCCGAAGCCCCTTGTAAGAAAAGCGTAGCGAACCCGGCATTGAGTCTTTTTTCACTTCACTATACTAACGCTAACGGTCGGTCAATCTCTGATGGAAGGAGCTCCCCGGCCAGTCCCCCGCCCCGCGCAAGGACTCTAAGGCGTAACCTATAGCCGGCACTGCCTGCCAATGAATGTTCTCTCAGACAGACCTAGCAGCGTGCCCACTGACGTACTATCGAACTCCCTTAACTGGGTTGGGTCCCATCCCGCATCAGAGGTTTCCCTTTTGACGCCTAGTAGCTCAATCCTTGCAGAGAATCAAAGAAAATCCAATTCCAATTGCGTAAGTGATCACTAAACCTTCGTTTGCTCTAACGCTATTCCCTTTGATTGCTGGGAGAGGCCAACGACTAATAGTTGCCTTAGGAAAGCAACCTATCTTATAGCGCCTTATTAGTCTCGCGTCTAGGTGGGGCGGGCGGGAGTTGATTAGGCGAGTATTGTTGCGGAGGGTGTATGGTCGGTATTGTAGTGGCCATGACATTCCTTGGTGCAGCATAACTTGGATTGGCGGGGTAGGACGCCCGCGATGGTCGATACCCTTGTGGGGTAGAACTAGAATTGCTTGCAGGGGCAATGACATGAACGTCCCCATCCGTCTTTTTACCAGCACTAGCACTTTTCTTGCCATAGCTTGCTAATGGAGCTGGCTCGGATAGCAACCCTTTTTTTATACATTGCTCCACCCTTTCTCCGAGAGTTACCAGGTCAGCGAAATGGGGTGGTCGCACTTCCCCCAAAGAACCCAAGGTACGGAGGTTTCAAGGTATCTATGAAGAAGGAAGCCATTTCTTTTTCCGACAAAGGGGGATGAATTTGCGAAGCCAGTACTCGCCAGCGCTGAGCGTATTCCTTGAACGTTTCGCTGTTCTTCTTCTCCATGTTCCGCAAATCTGTGCGATCCGGAGCCTGTGCTATATTGAAGCTATACTGATCCTAAAACGCCTCTGCCAGGTCTTTCCAAGTTTTGACTGTTTCCTTGTTTTGACGTCCGTACCAATCAGCAGAAGCCCCTATCAGACTGTCTTGGAAGAAGTGGATTAATAGCTTATCGTCATGAGCAACCTCAGCCATCTTGTGCACATACTTTACCAGGTGAGCTCGAGGGCACGAGGTCCCATTATACTTTTCAAAGTCTGGTACCCTGAAATCCTTAGATACAACCAAATCCGGTACCAGACAAATCTCAGTAGGTAAAACAGGGCCTAAATGCTTCGCCCCCTCAATGGTTCGGAGCCGATCCTCCAAGTCTGAAATCTTTCGGTCTCTTGATTCATCCATTATTTATGGTCAGACCAATATTTGCATCAGAAAGGCTTTTCCCCTCTACTCGAACTAATCTATACGTTCTTTGGCCAAGCTGCGCCAAATCCTCTGTTCACTTTAGGATTGAGACTGCGATCTCCGACGGAACTACTCCTGAGTTGGTTGCCAATATACCAATCGATTTCTAAGACCGGGCTTTTGCTTTCCTTTTCACTAAGCCTCCTAGCTTAAGTAAAGAGTGATCGAAACATCTCCTTCAATACCTAGGTCGCAAGAGTCCTCCATTCATTCGTTTTCTCTTTCGAACCCACCTAGGATGAAGGGGCGGTGCTTCCTCTCCTCTCTCAGCCTTAGTAGCCCGTCTGTGGTACTAATTCCTCTCTCGGTCTCTGCTTTATGGTTGTTAGTTCAAGTAGGGCAAGCTGGAATGCTTGCCAAAGCAGCATCTCATCGAAACATGACTGGCAACAACAATCTATTCGATTCTAGTACCAGTCTCAGTTCAATCCAATCAGTGGGATTAGAGAGCAAGCTGGCGTGGGGGCAAAGGCAATAACATCCGAAGCAAGCCCTAGAAAGAAACCCATCACCAAGAGGAATTCTTTGATGGCCATGAAACTTGACATCGAGGTCTGTCGACTGCTCGATGGCTGGTAAATCAGGCTAGCTAGTCCGGACGCTCGCTACGGGTAGCTCCCTGTCGGTTCCTTCGAGAGGGCCGGATCGCCTGGGACGCGGATTATTGCTATCCGCCGTGGACTAGCATGTTTCCAAGGTACGACTGGGTCGTTACGCCGTTTGAATCGAAGTGAAGAAGCGATCCCCTTGGTACGACTGCTTGCTACACGCCCTTTATTTTGAAGCTCCGGCGATCGGGGAGCTAGTCTTTCGGTGCCCGGGGCCTTTCAAGAACTGTAAAATCGGAATAAAGTAGCGCTCGCCGCAAAGCGCTGCTCTCTGGATGGAGCTGTTCTCTACCAAATGCATAGCTCCGGTAAAGGAAAAAGATGTATAGTTTTCTTTATCCTTTTCCCATGATACGCCTGAGGCTGCTACGCTGGTGCTGCCAGCTTTTCTTCTCATTTGAATTTGAGAGTGAGAGGCACGAAGTTCTCGACTGGTAAGGAGAGGTTACTTGTTGCTCCCCCGATAGGGGGAGGAGCTTATTGACTGAAAGCACTGATCGAATCCGAATGAACTGGTACACCCAGACCGGAAGCAAACCCTGCCTTTCCATACGAAATTCCTTTAGTTGCATGCTCCGGGGGGTAGGTTGATTTTGGCAACCCAAACTTCTCACCCGCTTTTTCAAGATGAAACTAACACTCCATCGAGTGAAAGACGAAGAACGCGGAGAGAGTGTTCGGGGAAAAGAGCCTGGAGCAATTTCACGATAACTGAAGAAAGAATGCGGCTTTACTAGTACTCTGTGAGAGACCGGTAGATTTAGGAGGGGCTTCCCGTACCCCCTTCCCCTTTGCACGCTGTGTCAGGGATATGAGAGATTCACTTATTAGATAATATTGCAAAGTGCCCTTCCAATCATCGACAACTCTGGTCTCGCACGGATGCTTCTAGCAATTTATCCCGTCTATATACGTCAACCTCTTTACATACGTTATTGGTTGCTTGATCTGAGAGTTCAGTTCAGTTAAGTAGCTCGTCCAGCAAGCTGATTTCGACCTATCTTAATAATGAGCGGTTTGCCAAGAATATACTAAGGACCAAACTCAACCGATTCAACTCAAGCAATCACAGCTTCTTCAACGGGTGAGGAAGTAGAACTCTTTTTTTTATTTTTCTTTCAATCTAGAATATATTCCTCTAGCTAGGCTAGAGGAACAGAAACACAAGGAGACATGATAACGAGGATCGCCGACGTAACGAAATCTAATGTCATCAAGCAATTCAATTCCTGACTAGTCGTAGTTAGCCTAAAGACCAGAATAAGAGGTTTCGCGGGGCTACCTACTTTTTTTTGGCTAGGAACGACTTGCCTAGTAGGAACTCTTCTCCGCCGACTCCTGAGGCTAGAATGGCGTACTACAGATCAGTGCGTTCTTGCCCGCTTGGTACTTTGATCCCTAATCTATCTGATCCCGAGCCTGTAATCTCCTTCTTCTACCAAGAGAATGCCCTTCTTTTGGTAGCTACCGATTACTTCACAAAATGGGTCGAAGCTGAGCCATCTAAGGTCTGTCTTCCCTACCAGATCAGGTTTTCCCAGACGCGAGTCGAGTCATCTTCTTCATCAGGCTTCCTTCTCGCAGTCGAAGCGGTAGCGGTACTGGAACGAATTCCCTATTCGATATGGTTTCATTCTACCAGTCCCCTAACATAGATAACACTGGGTCAAAGGGCTTCACTTCGGAACCTTTTCTTGCTTTCCTTCCATGGTCTTTCGCTGAGACCCGCCTGCCAGATGCTCTTGCTGTTAACCTTTCCTTTAATCTGTACCGAATTCGATCTCTATGTTGCTATTCTTTCTGGCTTGATCACAGACATTGGATTGGGACAAAGACAATTGGAATTACACCCTACAAGGAGCTGGTCCAAGTCTTCCTTTCGTGCTCGCTTTCGTTTGCTACTGACCCCGAGGTACTATACGGTGGATGACCTGGGTCCCCCTCTGCTCTGGGGATAAGCCCTTTGAGGAAGCCTAAAAAGATGTCTTTTTTCTTTTTTTAGTGCAATATCGAGAATTAGGTAAAAATCATCACCTCAGCGGGGATCGCTATGCCACTTAAATGTCTTTGTTTAAGAACTTCCTTTTCAAAGCCCAAGTGGGGAGTACTGCCCAAGAGCTTGCATCAGAAGATATGCTCGAGAAGGACATTCGCTCCCTAGTAAAAAAGGATTCAATCCAGCCCCAAGCGTACCTGGAGCTACCCTGTTTTACCGGATCCAACGATTAGAGGTCAGCCCGTCCTAACTGTCCGACAGCCCTGTGAGAACCCAGCTTGACTGCACCAAACTGAAAGGCGAGGCGACGATCCTGGGAACCTTGACCGGCACAGGATCTTTGCAACCGCAGGGAGACGCTTTTGTCACTCGCAAGGAGGTCAGAAAAGAGGCGCTGTACGGGAAGCTTTTTATAGCAGGGGGGTCATAAGTCCAGCTGGTGAAGGCAGGGGAACCGGACAAGCGGGTGAACATTCTGGCAAGAAGAGGGCTTTGAGTGTAGGGGCTTCTAAGTGTAAAGAGGCTACACGAAGGGCCAAAGCTTCAGTAATACCGGTAAAGCTGAAAACATGAATAGGGCAAGGGGCTATGGACGACGTGACGCACCCGTTAGCACCAGATGAATGACGCAAACTTGAGCGCCTGAAGTCACGAGAGAAGGACGCGAGTTCCTTCAGGGCAAGGGGACATATAGACCGAGTCTAGAGCCACGACCAAGTCCTTAGGCTTATAAATCTCACGCAGCATCCTCGTGAGATGCGCACGTAGATACGGGTTGAGAGGCCTCATACTGCCCAGCCACAGTTCAAATGGTATCCGAGGATTAAACCATACACTCCTCAGTCGTTCAAAACGACGAGATAGAGTGCTGGAAAGTCGCGAAAGAACTCTAAACCCAGCACCATGTAACCAACACAGAAACAAGGAACTCCGCGTGAGTGTACACCCGGTAGCTGTTTGCATTTATCGTTTAGGCCGGAAATCGGGATGGCTGTTTTTGCGCTTTATATTTAAAGCAAGCTGCTTCATCTTTGATGACCGCCTATGGAGGTGACAAGTTTGTTCACCCAGATAATGCGATACCAGTCTCCCTCACACGGTCCGGTTACCCTCGTATCATTCCGTCTCATCATAGGCGTATGATTCTGAGGAAGGATGACAAGGCGGACATGCTGGTGAAGATATACTTATCTATCTTTTCTTTGTCAAAATTAATAACTTAGGCAAAGAGGGTCGATAAGTCTACCTTCGCTAGTATAGTGTCTCCACCAGATAATATTGACGCGGTGGTGGAGTTGGTCGGTTCGATTAAGGAACAGTTTAATCGGCTGATCAACCGTTACGTCCCCTGGATAAAACGGATACCCCTTGAACAAGGGTTGAAGTTTGAACCAACCTGGAAGGCTTCTTTAAATCGCCTCCAAAGTTCTCTTGTCAGAGATCAGGAGGGCATTTTCAGGGAAAGAGGATGTGTCTTTGCTTGTAATTCTCTTGAAACCTCCCTTCACATGCTTAGATCTTGTCCCAAAGCTAGGGAGGTTTGGATTCAATTCATTTTTCCATCTTTTCTTAATCATTTTTTCTCTCTTTCTTTGCAGGATTGGATCCACTGGAATGCTCTTAAAGAAGCAGGGGGACATGGAGCAAGAGGATGATCTTGGAAAAGAGTGTTCGCTCAAGCTTGCTGCTTGATATGGAAAGCTAGATGCAAAAGGAAATATTCGGAAGAAGAAGCCACCGAGGAAGACATTGCTTTTTTAAGAAGTACTCAAATCCAATTGTGATAGATGACATGAAAACAGAAGCGGAAAACTCGGTATTTCTCAATGTTCAGAGAATCAGGCTAGGTCTTCACCGGAACGAGATTGGCTTCGTCTAGAAAGGGATGGTTCTGTAGACCACAGAGGAGAAGCAACTTGCGGAGGACTCATCAGAAACTGCGAAGGAATTTGCTTAGGAGGCTTTATGTCAAAATTGGGATATTCGCCTAATACAGTAGCCGAACTTCATGCTATTTCTACAGGCTTTTGCTATGTTGGGAATTAGGATTTCGGAAGGTGTCAATCTTCACGGATTCGCTTGAAGGTCTCAATTTGATCAAGAGGGAATGCATCAATCAGCACCCATATGCAAATATAGTCAATGAAATTAGGCATTGGCTGATGCAAAATTGGACGGTGACTATGGATCACAGCTTCAGATCTTATATTCCTTGTACAGACTGGCTTGCGAAGGAGGCTCACGGAATGGCAACGGATTACTTATTCCTTACGGAAGCCCCTTGTAGTATTAGGCCTTTTCTTGCTTATGACGATTCCTCTACGATTCCATTCAGTATGTCAGTTGAACAACCTTAAGCGCACAAGCCTGGGCTGAGCCTACCTCCATCCCTAATTCTTACAGGGAGAAAGAAAAAAGGTTGAGCTCAATTGATTCTTGATTCCATTCTAAGGTCAGGGCACGGTAAGCTATTTCTAGAGTGCGAACCGAAGCACCTAACCCTCAGTCTGAGCTCCCAGGATCAGTTAGTCATTCACATAGAGTCTATGGTCAGCCCCTTCCTTCTTCCTTAGAGATAGATAGGGGCGAAAACCTGACTTGAACAAGTCTAAAGCCGAATATTGCTTCCCTTTTCTTGGAATAAAGAGGAGAACTTTGCCTGGTCCAGTAGCGGGCTTTGTCTCATATCCTTCTTTATAAGCCTCTGGCTACTCTCGTTATCAAAATACCCCCTATCTTTGGTAGCTTATATTCTATCATTACCGGTCTATTCCAATTAGTCCAATTCGACTGCTTTCGATAAATGTGCTATTAATAGGCGCGATATTGAGAGTTTTCTGCTATTGATTGATGTGGTTCCTAGGATTGGCTTGAATTCACTTTATCCTAATTATATGAATGTCCCAATAAAAGTCCTCCAGAGGTGAGGTTTAACTGTTATTGACACTCTCCTTCCAGGACACGGTAAAGTACTTCCTCTTCTTCTCCGTAGGCCACGTTCGGGATGGCAGCCAATACTCTTCAAAATAATCCCCTTGCAACTTTCCTTCTTTCGAGTCAGTCCAATCAGTCTATCTCAGGTCAATCGATCCTAAAAATAGACTTTTCCTGGTGGCAGTAGCTGTATCGGTTAGTGCAAGAAGTGCTTCTTCTTGCTTAACTATAAGTAAGAAATCCGTTTTCCATAGCATAGAGATCTTCCCCCTTTTCCTTGATCGGCCCTACGTTCCTTTGTTGCAGTTGTCGCTCTTTGTAGCTATTTTGGGCTCGGTCTTTGGTCAAATTCAAGTCGGAGTCACTCTTGTCTTTCTTTGTTTTTGGTACATCCAGCTAAGAGAATCTTTACTGTCCGGAGCTCTTCTGTGTGGAAATACGCTTTCTTTAGAGAATACTTGCTATAGCAGTTACTATATTCTTCGCTCCGGAACTATACTTAAAGGGTAGTTCTCCGATCTATTAGTTGAGAGAAGCATAGTTATTACAGAGTCCCCTGTTCTGTGCCAGATATGGAATAGCGCTAGCTAACAAGTAAACGAGTGAATTCTCGCGTAAGTGGAAGTAGAGTGGAATTCTGTTCTTTATTAAGAAAGGCCATTACTCTTACTAGAAAGAAGATTAAGTAAACTAGCAAGGGAAGGGTATAAACGGTCAAGTAAAGGCTGTATGAAAGAACTTGCTCGCAGAGTGAGGAATTAGAGTAGCCTTTTGAAAGGTTAATATCTCTTTATTGGCGCTATTTCCTTCCTTTCTTTATTCCGCTCTCCTTTTAGATAAAGGAAGTAGAAAAGTCTTTATTAGGGAGAGGTTTAACTCCCCGAAGGGAACCTTTCCTGTGATAGAAAACTTCCTGCCCCGCAATACGACCCGGATGAGTAGGAGACAAAGATAGATGAGCCCTTACATATAACATTTCTAGATTGGTCCGACCATGGATAGGCTAACCTTTGCTTTGGGACAGACCTTCCCTTAACCTAAAAGAAGGGATGACTGTATCCGACCCCGACCTTTCGAAGGTCTTTGGCCCTGTCTTTGATTGAATAGATATGCTTCGAAGAAGATCTTCCATTCTTTCTCCACTGTATGGAGTCAGGCTTTTCCCAGGTCAAAGAAAAGATAAAACCTTATTATCTTTGACCTACAGGCCAAAAAAATCTTTGAATCAAGAGGAAGGAATGGATGAAAGCCCGATGCTGGTAAGATTGAGAGTTTAGGTTCCGGAAATCCGGAATGAATGAACGGATTTCGAGGTGGGCTGAAGGCCTTCTTGCCTGCCTTTCGAGGCTGATTCCTCTTTACTCCTATTTACTCCTACCGGTATGCTAGAAGTCAGCTAGGAGGGGTTTTCCCTATTAAGTCGTTTTTTTTTTCTTGAATTGGACCTGGTAGTCAAAACCTATCTTCGTTGAATAGAGGAAAGGTGGGGTGCTTGCCCTACTGGACATAGGTGGAAATGATTATGATTGGATCGACCACCCCTATCTTAGGGCCCTGCTCTGCTGCTTTGTTTGCAGCACTTCACTCGTAGTTGATAAGATTTGATCTGGGTTCAGCTTGATTCCTTTGAACCGTGTTCATTTGGAGAGTTGGAAAATATAAAATAAAAGGACCTATCTCATTGAACATAATACGCTTCGAGATTTCGGCCCATTTCAAAAAAAGAAGACAGGGGAAACTTATGTGATCTGAAAACCAAACAACAGATCTAAATATAAAGATAACAATCAAAACACTATTAAAATCTAACTGTCTCTCAAAGTTAAAACTGGAACACCGACCCCTCTAGTAAAAATAAGCGTTTTACGCCTAAACTGTTGTTTATTGTGCGTCTCATGGTTAATTTTTTTTATGGTCAGTTGTTCCGAAGGAACAGGTTCAGCAGTCGAACGTCTCTCTCCAATCAGGACTATGACTCTTCTATTACATTACGGAGAAAGAAGTCCATTCTCGTCATGATCGATCCACGTCCTACCGTAGTGCTCGGAAAACCTAAGCAAGGCTTACAAAGGCGAAGGCTTTTTTCGTTGATTGCACGAGCTAGCCGGCCGTTTTCTTGAAGTGAAGAAGTACTCGTTGTCCCCGAGCATGAAACCGTAACAAGAGTCGGAATCTGCAAATTTCATCTTTGAGGAATCTCTCCCTTCCGGCAACAGATTCAGCGGACGAAGAGGAATGAATTCTTATATATATTATATTTATTTCACAAGCTGACTGTACTAGAACCTCTTCTACTAAATCTTTGATCGGCATCTTCCTCTTGATTTTATTTACCGCGGAAGACAAACCTATCTCTGTCTCTGCTTTATGGTTGTTAGTTCAAGTAGGCCAAGCTTAAGTTTGATAGTAAAGAACTCTCCCTAGCTGCACATTCATCGTATATATATATGGTATCATATGAAGTTTCTGTTGAATATGCTGCTGCTGGCTTCAACCCATAATTACTTTTTTGGTACATGCATTTGAACCTCTTTTTCCTAAAGTTTTATCAGTACTTCGTTCTTGGGAAGCCCTTCAAGGAATCGTTTCTTTTGTTAAGCAAGCTATAATGTGTTTTCTGCTGCTATCAGGACCCAACCAAGGAGCTACTTCTTCGTTGAGCTATGACCTTCGGTTTTGTGATCGACCTGCCTTTTCATTTTTTATATATTTTATACTATCTATTCTATAATAGGATAATAGGGCTTGATCGCCCCCACCAAGAGTGATCGAACTTCCTTCTTAGTCTTAGAAAACGTACTCCGCTGCTGCTAAAGGAAAGGGTTGTTAGGGGGTGGAACATTAAACATTAGCTGATGGTGAACATTCCATTAAGAGATGATACAACGTATACTCCGCATCGCCTATGTACGGAGAATAAGTGGTAAGTAAGAAGTAGGAATCATTGCTTGTCTGGTAGTTGATTGAGGAGTTTCAGAGTTATTGATAGGGGATAGATAGAGCACAGATAAGACATTATAATGTTTATACATAGATAATACATAGATAGACTTAATAGCCTTTGCTTGAGTTGAGGTTTTTTCCTGGTTCTCGTTCGGCTATGTATGATTGCGATATGGTTGTTAGCAGTGCGGAGCTGGTTCGGCTTTGATTAGGAGTCCCGTTCGTTCTTAAGGAATAGGCTAAGGTAAGGGGCGCCCGATTGAATGAGCCTAGCAGTGGCGCTCGGGTGTTGGTTGTTCGGTTTATTTTATTTTCAGCCTTCAGCATGCGTTAACAGCTGCTTGGGGTACGATGACAAGGAGAAGTAAGATAGCTTGACAGGAAATTCCTTGCCATTCACGTTCAGCTCCGTAACCTGTCGAAAAAAGGGTCAACGCTCCTCTACTGCTAGTCGAATGACTTGAAGCGCATCTTTTTCCCACAGTCTAATTTTCGTAGGGGAATCCTTTTTTTATGAAAGAGAATGTGATCCATCAGACATGAGCTCAGGTTCGTTTTCTTTGTCCACTCCTGTGTGGTAGGCTCCCCATGTTCTATCAATCTATCAAGTAGTCCTTATTCGGTCAATCGACATTCATCTGAGCTTGCTTTTTGAATAAAAAAGATGAGGTTCTCACTACCAGTCGGAGTGGGACCCCTATGATCACCTCCACAAGATAGTTAGGGATTCCTAATCATCTCTTTAATTGGCTCTTTCTCTCTTTGATCCCGATCCTGAAAGCTCTGTTCGCCTACTGGTGAGAGAAGCACCTTCCAGGGCTCATAGTGTCACCTATGACTAAGCTCCGTGACTAGCTCCATTGTCATCATCTCAGTTATTCTTCATCACAGGCCAACCAACTTGTTAACGGTACCTGTGTTTTGATCACCTCTTGCTAGCCGCCATCTTTGATGGTGGAACTTCCTTTAGCTTGATTTCGAACAGAGAAATTTCTCTTTCGGATAGACGCACACGTACGCGAAAGAAAGCCAAGTAAAGATCGGCAAAAGAGAGAGCTTCCTTATTTATAAATAAATAGATGCCATGAGGATGCCCAATGGAGAAAAAGATGTAAGCAGGGGGCTTTTTACCTTACCTCTTCAAAAGGGAAAAGAAAAGGCCTATAAATCAACGCAAAGAGGGAGGTTAATTCTCAAGATTCCCGGCTTGCCTCTGCTTCCCGTCACCAATTATGTCATGAATCGAGTCTAAGAGCTAAGATTAGGGGACTGGGCGGATCCTACTTTCATGAGTCACCGGGCATCCATGACTCTATCTCTTTTCTCACTTCGACCTAGGAAGGTATGGAGGGTCTGTCAGAGATAAAGAATAAGACTCAATGTATAAGACAGCACATCAAACTCGATCTTGGTAGGCTTAGCGCTCCAACTCCAAGGCCATCGGTCGAAAGCACAAGTCAATCTTGTATCAGTCTCAGTCCATTGGCAAAAAATAGATGATTGGAATACCAACTGGCAGCGCTCAATCCATTCCCCGTAGCGAGGACAGAGGAATGGAACAATTACCTTCCAAGTCTATCGGGACTCTACCTATTTTTTATCTTATTCCCATGGGTTGAACTCCGTTCCTTCGCTCTCCGGACTTCTTCCTTCTAGGCGAGTAAGGGCATAAACTTCTTTAAATAAAATAGAAAGAAAAACTCACGAAGAAAGCACCGGTAAGGTTGTACCTAAGCCTAAGGGCTGGCTGGCCTTTACTGAATCTAATTCCCTCTGCGAGCTACCAGATCTAATGCACCATTCCATTCTTCGGCCTATTACGAACTGTTTCGATGTACCAGATCGTCTTGTCTTTCATCAATATTCGGCAGGAGCTTTGATTTGAGCTCTTATTCCTTTTATTTCAATGGGAGCTGGGTATTATTTACCTCTCCTCTTCCTATTCTTGTGAGCATGAAACCATCAAGAGTCAAAGCTGAGACAAGGCTAATAGCTAATCGTGATTACTATTCACTTGCAACTCTAATTGATTTTTAAGGGCGCAAGCCGCGGACAGAAACCTATTTTATTAACTCAATATCGTTCATATCCCATCCCATGGGCTACTTCACTAGCTACAGTTTATGTTGAGGAAGTGAAAACTAACTCGACTGTAAGGCGCAGAACTACTTATCATTCGTAGCTGCACCCGCAAGCCACTCACTTGCAAGACAAAAGTCAGTTCATATCAAAAAGATTGATTGCGATATAAACAAAGATTTGTAAGTTTCTCCGTGTGATCGGTACTTTTTGTCACTTGACTCTAAGGTCAGAATCTGCTGTAGTAGCAATAAAACAATCAAAAATGAAAGACTTATTTTGTAAGGATGAAGAGCATTGCTTTAAATAAAGCGCAACTGCTAACCACCCCGACCCCCGACTTAAGGCCAAGCCGTTACCTGGTTAAAAAGAAAAAGTAGACAAAACTCCTCCTACTGACAAACGGATCCAGGTAGCTCAGATCTAGCTAGGTTAGACGGTTCGGTCTTAGATGGTTTGTTTGATGTAGTGTGTTAGGGATAGCTTAACAGAGCAGAACGACTTCTCGCTGTGTGTCTAGTACTAGTTACTAGTATAAGTATACATTGAAAGAGAAATAAAGAAGTCCCTCAAGCTTTGAAGAAAGAACAAAGAAATGACTTATAGGAGAATCCTGCCTAGAATCATAGACTACTCGAAACTCAACTCATAACGGAGAAAGAAATTCTAGGGTGTAGTAGAATAGTTTAGACAAGAAGCGGCCTATATACTATATAATATTAATATATATAGTTCTGCCATATGAGAATTGTATTCCACCTAATTTACAGTAAGGGATAGGATAGCAGTCAAGCGAAGCAAGAACAAGTTCCATTAGGAATTCCAGCCAGTGGGAGCAATTCATATATTTTATTTTCATTTCCTCTTTTAGTTGATAAAACTAAGCCTTCTTGACCTATCTATTTACTTTCCACTCCTAAAGGAAGCTAGCAAGTGAAAACAGTTGTTTGAGTGTGAGTGCGAGGGTAATCCCTTTTCTCGTAAAGTGCCATTTCCCGTTCTTTAGCTTGGTTTAGAGAATGGTATTTTCAATCTAGTATTGAACGAAACCTTACCATTACCACCTTTAGATCCTAAAATGGGAGATTCGCTTACACAAGGAAAGAAAAGCTCCAACAAACCTAGCTTAAAAAACTAAATACTTAATGAAAACTTGCCTGATCTGAGAGAGATCAAAGGACTTTCCTTACTTTGAGAAGGAGAGAGACTACTTTTTCTTTTTGAAAGATTGCATTTTCCCCGGCTTGCTTTCTTTCTCACTTTCACTTGCTGGCTTATGAAAAGCTGGATCGCCATGCAAGAATTAGGAAGCGATAAGGCATTTATAATTTTATAGGTACAGATCTGAAAAACCTGGGCGTATAAGCACAAGATCCAATTGGTGGCTCTGTTTACAATTGTACTATAGGACAGAAAAGAAAAGGTATAAGTATAGTATAGAACTAGAAACTACTAGCTACGAGCTATACAGAGATATGCTACTAGAAATAGTATACTACTATTTACTTACTATAGAGAAAAGAAAGACTACATATAAAAGTCAAAAGCCCTCTCCCATCAAACTCTACACTTCGGGCAGCAACGTAAGCCAATACTGTTCGTCTTGGCCTTTTTCTCAATCAGGCATGCTAAAAGCGGGATGCCCAATCCTATTCTGTGGGGCAAGGAACCCCACATCGGGTTGATCTACTAAGTAGCAGTATCGGAAAAAGGAAAAAAACCCCCAGAAAACCAGTCCAGCTTTCTCGATGGACCTTTTATTATTCTAAATAGGAAGCAAAGAGAAAAGTTTATGCTTTCACGACTCAGGTTTGACCATCACGTATCTAAAAAACATTGAACTAATGTAAAGGCTATCAATCCAACATTACACATTACACCTTTTGTAATTTGTAAGAAGTCTTGCATGCCTCGAACTATCCGGAAAAAAAATTTCTCATACTCAGGAAAGGAAAAAGGGACAAGTCAGCCTTATAGCAAGAGCCCGGGGAGAAAGTTTAGTCATCCTTGGCTTGGCGCGGATAGATGCCTTTTGGCTTGTTTGACTTAGTCTTTCTACGAAATGCGGAAAACACTCAAAGTGATTCACTAAAAAAAAACAGATGATATTTGAACATCCCGGAACTATATTAGCAACAAAACCTTCCATATCAATCGATAAAGAATGGCCATGGATCATCTGTGTAAATACAAAATCACTTTTAGCAAACACAGAAGCAGCCTAGACTCTCTTAAACACACCCCTTGGCCTGGCATTCCCACTAATTGCACAACCTGGTAAGACCTTAGCCCTGTTACATTGGAAGTTCTAGAATTCTTTCTTTCCCGTCTTATTGGATTCTCAATTGAGACGCCTGCGGAGGAGAGAAGGTGAAACTGCTCCACGTTTGAATGCCGTTGTTGTCAAATTTCTCCAATCGATATAAAGAAGTGTTCGGGCTTTTTGTTTTTATGGCGGGTGAACTCGTTCTCCGATGTTACTGCTTTCAAGCCAGTCAGACCGCTTGCTGGGATATAGGTCGGTGTCATGGGAAGAAGGTTCATCAATGGATGTACAAGGTATCCTTGGTTTAGTTGAACTCAACCGGGTATGTCTTTCGCAAAGTCAAGTGATTGTCTAATAGAAGATTAAGTTTAAGTTCGGGTGAACACTCATAAATTAAATGAGATCAGGCGCCACTACACTCTCCCAATGTCATATGGAGTGGCAGGTGCATCTTCGACATTCAGATAAGTAGTCCATTTCACGATGAGAGATAGAAGATCGGGTTAGAACGAAAGCTAGCTTCAGAGTGGGTGCTTCTTTCTGGCTGCTTGGTTTATGTAAGAATAGATTGCGGCTAGAATTAGAATCGCATACTTTTTCTCTTCTTGAAAATCCAACAAGCTTTTAGTTGGCCTGCGTGAAGGTTGTTTTGGTACAGCCAGACCAGATTTGAGTTTGACTTCCTTGATCGAAAGCTTCAGGAGCTTAACTGAAAGGGCAACTTAGGACTAGCCTGGGCATCACACGATCTGTCTTGATGAGCGAGAAGACAACCGCTTGATCGAAAGGGAAAGAAGCGGACAGAGAAGGGACAATCAAACTTGGGCTCATCGACTAGGTCGAAGAAAAAACATCTCATTGAATGTTTTCAGCATCTCTCTCTTAAGTTCCTTTTCACTGAGCTATTCTCCTGTGCTGATCGATTGGGCTTGCTCCGCTCTCAGCCTATGTATGCGAGTTAACTTCGCGCCCTCTTCGGTCAGGCGCCTCTCGCTAATCAATAATAGAATGCGATCCCTCCTATCTTCCATTCCGGGGGTATGGCGGACTCGTTATAAGGACAGACTGCCTTGCTGAAGCTACTTCGGAATTCAATAGAATGTTATCTGCACCGGACTGCAGCCTCTGAGTCAAATTATCAATCTATGATATTCGTATATAGAGAGTGTGCTTCACACTTCCTGAATGGCTTTGAGAAAGCTGCTCTTCTTTTTCGGCTCGTCACCCCTCGCTTTTAAGTACTTCCTATGACCGTGGGGTCAAAACTCCACTCAATAGGTAGAGTGACTGCCCCATCCTGTTCCGCTAGAGTGGTTGGATAAGATTTAGTGGCTCTTGCCTCAGCTTTCTTTCATGGAGTCATAAATTAGAGAAAGAAGGTGAGACTACTTAGAGTATGCCCTTATTTTTTACTTCCTTCGTCAGCCTCTACTCTCGCCTTGAGCCAGAGCCCACCATACACTAGTATGACTGCCTTCTCTTCTCCATGGAATTTACCTTAAAGAAAAAGAAAGCCAAACAAAGAGTAAAAAGCTGGTCATGTCATATAGGATAGGTTGGGAAAGTCGATCTTATAGACCGTGCTTATCTTATAAAGCTTGGTTTTCATTCCGCCGGGCCTTTGAAAGGTCATTCCAGTCGTTACGGATTCAGGAAGAAACTGACCTACCCTGGTAGCACGAAGAAAGCTCTAGGTTACTAGGTTAAGCGGCTGGATAAGAAGGAGCTTCATTTTAGAAGAAGGTTTTTTCCGGATGGGAAAAAAAGTTTTATTAAAGTAACCTTTCGTACGAGCACTCAAGCCTTATCGGTTGAGCTACTTCGTTTCTCAAATCAAAACCAGCATTAGCATGCTTTCTTAACCTTTTTTCTTCGTGCAATAAGGGCTCCTCACACAAGAATGCCTCCATTTTATTATGAGAAAAAGCAGCTTCAAGTATTGCTCCCATTAGGTTGACTAGTAAGCATCCTGCGCCGGCAATTAGAGGTACATCTTACATCTAAGGGCTCCTTGCTCATGTTTTCAACATAGATCCTACTTCCGGGTATAAGAAAGAACCAAGACCTTCCTTCTTGTAAAAGATGGGTTTGCTTTTCTACGCTTTGGTTAGAGCAAAGCCTTCTGCCTCGAGGACGGATCAGTACAAATTGTTGATGATCGCAGGCCTCATGTTAAGGCTTTAGTAAAGGAGCATAGTTTGGATTCTTCTAGAACCGCGAAAGCGGACACCATTTGATAGGAGTGGAGGCTAAGGTGGAATATGGCTTCTATGGAAGTAAGAAGTGGTCAGTATTGACATTATGGCCTATTCTTCGCAGGCCGTCGTCAAACTAGCTAGTCATCAAGAGTGGTTGCTATCTGTCGCTGCCGTTTACACATCCATCGGTGCGCAAAAACCTATGGGAATCGCTTGTTCAGACATGCCATCAACTACCATGACAGGTTCTAGAAGACTAAAAAGCTCCCAAGTGGAAAAGCTTGGTAGTAGAGTCTCAGATGAGGAGAACAAATTCCGTCAGTTCATGCATCTGGAGCTATGGGTTCACGGTACACTTGGAGCAATAAGCGAGGAGGTCCTGCTCACACGGCTTGATCGTGTTTTGATTTTGAGCAATGAGGAATAGATACATCTCTTTCCAGATAGCTCAGTTATTTATCCACCGCCTGAGAACGTACTCGGATCACTCCGCTGCTGGTCCGTTTGGATAGAGCATATTTTCATATGCAACTTATACCCTTCTTCTTTATTCTTTAGAATTGGCCTGGATGACACACCCGGACTTTGACCAACATGTAGCGAGACATTGGACGGGGAATGCCAGGATCTAGTTAACGACTTCACTAAGGTCACGCGGGGATACCTCTTTGGTAATCTTTTTATAAGAAAATAAGAAAAAAGGAGGCTCTTTCGAAGACAGGTAGGAATACAGCGAGCGACATACCCCTCAGTTGGAGTCAAAATTGATGAAATTGGACTCTGAGGCAAGATGATTTGTTATGGTTTCATAAAGCGAAATCACGCACCCGCCGGTGGCAATATGGAGAAAATAACACGACTTTTTTCCATGCTCACTGCAACGAAAGTTTGATAATAATGGTGAGGAATGATGGAAAGTTGCGTAAGCAAAAGGTCCAGGCATTCTTTCAGTACTCAAAAAAGGTAAGGGCTAGGTTTGCATTCAAATGACACCTTGTGGCTAAATGCTGATGCCATTCTGATGAAACCTATGATAAGGAGGGGAAGTGAGAGCTGCGTCCCTACAAAGCTCTAGGCATAGATGGACTACCAGCAGCCTTCTATCTTAGAAATTGAAATTAAGCTAAGGTCGCCACCTAGCCATTGAAAAGGCTGACTTTCCAGCAGAGTTGAATCGAACTTGGATAGTAATACTTAAGGTTGAGCATCCGGAGAAAATCTCAAATTTATACCAATATCCCTCTTGGTGTCCTAAAGGTCTTATTGAAAGGGATTGTGGAGCGCATTAGGCCTTTCTTTGACCCAAAAAGTCAAAGTAGTCTTGTACCAAGCAGGCAACACCGCATTTTACCGAACACACCTTACGACCTCACAGGGACAAATCTCTCCCTATCTATCTTTCTTCAAGACATGAGGGCTGTTTTTAATTGGAAATTGATGGTCTCAATTCGTCATATGCTGGACAGGCCGCTAATGTAGCGGCAGAATTTCCACATGCCGGATCTACCTGCCGAAGGAGAGTAACGGTGAAGCAAGCCAAAGGGGAAACAACGGTGCGTCCATACATTGGCCCTTGTGTGAAGGCTTAGAAGTAAAAACATATATTAAGTAATAAGATAACTAACACATAGTATAAGTAAATATAAAATTTACACTCTTCTTTCAGTTGTTAGTACTTTGTTCCTTATCTAAGGATCCTTATTAACTTATTAAGGATATACTCGTTTTAGTTCTTCTATATAATATAGAGACGGCACCAACTTGTTACGAAATCATATTGATAGCCTCTACTCGTGTCCTAGCTCGTCTGAGAGCTAGATTTCCCTCAATTCTTTCTCTCTTGCCTTCAGCTTTACTCAAGTTAGCTTCTGCTATTTCAATAGTTTGCTGAGCTTCTTGTGGATCAATGTCCTTCTCTGCATCATTTACTAATACTAAAATACTAAAAAAGGAATTTCCTATTCTAGCAAAACAGCCCATAAGAGCCATCGTTAACCATTGGTCGTTAAGGCTTATTCTCAAAATACCTATATCTACAGCTGTGGCAATTGTGGCAATTAGGCGCATGATTTGGAAAGACTCAAATTTTTCCACTAGTTTATAAACGAATTTCCTTCACTTCAGAATCCCAAACAATTCGATTTTTGGTCAGTACACAAAACACAAAGACAAAGATTTAAGGTCTGAAATTCTCTCTCAGTTCGTAGCCTTCGCAGTAGCTTCATCGAAGTTTTACCTTCCAAATATAATCAAAGGCCTGTTCGGGAAGACCATCTAATTCTCCAGAAAGAATCCATTTCAACCCTATATTCTGCTAGACCAACATCTTTCCCCGGCGAAGCGCTAAATACTTCTGCTGTGATAGGAAAGGCTTGATTATTCGTGCTCTTGCTACGCGATCCTCTTCGTCCAACCGCTATAATGTCCTAAAGTTTTTTGTAACGTTATAAAGATAAAGTGTGTTTAAGCGCAGTTTCATAGTGTTAACGTATAGTAGATGTTGAATCTAGAGACCTTTGGCAGCGAATCCTCTTGATATCTGAAAGATAGAACTTAGAATCTTAGTATGCTTCCGCTAGCTTCAAAAGTCGTGGAAAGTCGATCATGCTCTCCTCATGATCCTCTTTCTCTACGGGCCAGTTCGCTCCATCAAGTTATTCTAGTAGTGACTTTCTCAAAAATCTGACTATTCAGTTGAAGACTATATTCCAGACCCTTACTACGGTCTAGTAAGAAAGTGCCATTTATTGATCCGTAATGTCCTAAAATCTTACTTAAAGTGATAAGCCTCTCCAAATCAAAATAAAGTAGTATAAGGAGTCGTATCAACTAACCAGTAGTTGGCCTAGGTCCAATATGGAAAGGTCTGAGGAGTCTATCTCTTGCCTAGATCTTCTTTTCCTCTCTTTATTGAACACAAGGTCAAGCGAGAGAAGGCAAGCAAATAAGAAAGTGTGAACCCTGCCAGGCTTCTTTCCTGAAATAGAAAAGCCAAACATTAAAAGACAAGGGCGATGGAATACGGTCCAGCCGAGCCGTTTCAAAGTAATCTGTCTCAATCCGCTTTCCAGCAGGATAATAGAGCTCCTTTTTAATTTGCAGAGGAAATGGGACTAGGCCATCTCTGAATCCCTTACTTTATTTGGTTTTCAAGGATTGGCATTTCTGCTTACCTTGGTAAGGGTAAGAGGGCTTTTGATCAATTAGAGAGGCCGGATCCTCTTTTTTTATAAATATTAAATATAAAGAAATAGAAAGAGTTCTCATTTGCAGATCGTGGTTACGAAGAAGCGGCTTTCTCTCGCCCTATCTCTTCAATCCCATCGGTCTAGCTCCGATTGAAAGAATCCAATTTTGATCCATAAAAAGGTAGAACTACCGTGAGCCGAGGAGTAAAGAATTCAACTTAGCAGCCTGCCATCTTTTAGCCGGTAATCCCTAATACTAAACTTCATTTGGGAGTGTCTACATGTCGCGCGAAAGGAAGCCGAAATGCATCACATGCCGCGGAAAACCCTAAAGCTCCATTGCCTCTTCCGAGCATCCCATCGCTTATCTTATATTGATAGCCCGAAACCGAGCCTCAAGAATCTTAA
Organism: Albizia julibrissin; assembly: GCA_037074505.1. Classification (NCBI taxonomy): domain Eukaryota; kingdom Viridiplantae; phylum Streptophyta; class Magnoliopsida; order Fabales; family Fabaceae; genus Albizia; species Albizia julibrissin. Next base: position 181,007 of record JAYWLI010000087.1, read on the forward strand.
TTAGTGCAGAAGTAGAGAATTCAAGTGACAAAGCACAGGCTCAAACTAGATCGTCAAGTACTTACCGATCAGTCTCACTAGCGCAGCGGATTGCTCTTTCTTTAGTTAGGACCGCTTGAACTATAAGAAGATGGGTTAATCCAAGCCTAACGGTCGACCACATTCTACGGTAAAAACTCATGCTAGGAGCTCCTTTTCTTAGATAATAAGTGAGACTTAAAAGGGGTCTCTCTTTCAATCTTATATAAGATGAAAGGTCAAAGGCAGTCTCTGTAGATTCAATTCCAACTGTTTTTTTAGCAGAGGCACTCACCCTAATTTTATCATTTAAATCTTCCCCGGCAAAAGCACCCGAAACGGCAGGCATGTGTGGAGTATGAAGACGAGCTAGAGCTTGTTGAAAAAGTAGCTTGAGGTCACCCTTTCCCTATCCTATGTTTAGTATAGAAGTTTCAAGCGATAGCAAAGGCCCCATCAGATAAGGAAGGAATAGGATCTCTTTCTACTTATGTTATGCTAATTCGGGTGCTTTTGAAACATTGGTTTGGCGTCTGCTGCTTGTTTGATTGATTCGTAAACCGGGTGCTTCGTGGGATTTTGAGAAGCCTGCTTTCCAAAGTCCACTACCGGGGGGCATTGAAAGAAGGATCGATGGAAAGAGTACTAGATAGAAAGCCTATGCTATGCTATCTATGCCTGCTTCAGTCAGCTATTCATTTCCAGGGAGTTCAGATCTAGGTTATAAGGTTCAGTTCACTTGCTTCACTTCATCAAGGAGTTGAGTTGGTATAAGTAAGAAGCCGGGCTAGTTCGACTGAAAGCATTCCGTATCAGCCTGTTTTCGGGGCGAATCTACAAAGGTCAGAAAGAGAAAGGACGACTCTATCTCTTAGTTAGCCAGGATTGAAACCTCTCCCCATAAAGCAAGCTGAGCTGTTCTCACTCTGTCCGGTGACCAACAAAGCTTGTGGACTACTATTCCACTGCTGGGATAAACTCTTCTACATACTGGTGGGACTATTCCCTGAATGACTGACTAACTGATTCGGGGAACGAAGAAGGCCCGCTAACCAACTGTGAATAGGGCTGAGAAGCCGCTAGAAAGGGCATAAGGGAAAGACCTCTTAACCTGCTTTCCTGACTCGCCCCTCTCATCTAAGGCAACAAGGGAGAGGGTGGATTCCCGACTCGAGTGCTAGAGAGAGGTTTACCTATGTCTTGGAGAGCCCGCGCTAACCTTCTCTGCCCTATCCCTGGGCCTTTTTTCAGGATAGGGCTAGCCGATCGATCAAAACCAAGATCCTCGCACAGCAAGCAGGCCAAAAAAGTCCTCCTCTAGCTCTAGTGGCCGACAGGCATTGAGTTGACTCGTTCTCCGTACCAAAGCAGCTTACAGAAAGAGAATCAGCTGCCGAATCCCTTTCAGCAAAAGTTTGTGCAAGAGCGCAGGCCAGACTCGGCTTATACAATACAGACAGAATCTTCATTCCCGTTAAAAGGCCTTCAGTCAGTAGCTAATCAATGCTTAGTCCCTTTGATCAATCTTACCGGTAGGTCGAGAACGTAGTCGCTCTCGCGCCTTTTCCTATTTTTCTCCCCTCAACCTCACCCAGATCAAGATTCTACGGCCGATTGAGAACTCTAATAGAATAGAGAATCACATTTTCTGACTTTGGCTCTCATAGCTAAGCTAATGCAGAGCAAGAAAAAGGAATAGAAGGACGCTCCCTTATCCCGCCGTTGGCTCTTGCTTGTTGGCCTACTGGATGGAACTCTTCTTTCTTCCTTGTTACAGGGTACGTTTAGTTAAGTATTAGATTCTGATTGGACATCATATGTTAGTTGAAAATAGCGGAGAATAGGTTCGAAAGATTCGAACTTCACTCTGAATTCTAATTCTCTATCTCAATCTCACTCTGATTATATAAGATATTAGAATGTAAAACTACTCCGGTCGTCTGACCAGGTAGCGGTCTTGTAACCGCACATCTGCTCTGGGACGGGGAATTCTGCATTAGGATTTGAGTTGTCAATAGCCATATAAGTTGGCAGTTGACCGCTCATATAGTTGCTTGGGAGTGATCGCATTAGTCTTACTTGGAGCAAGGCCTGGTATAATAATTGTGTGTACTTCGTGCACACGCTATACCATGTTTTCGTCTCTCACTAGTGTTCGAGAACGACTCCCTTTAGCATGGATATCTATCCTCGCTGGCCACTGTGGCCGGTGGATACCGGCAGTGTACAGCTTTAGCTGCAATGTCCACTATTAAATAGGAGACACTGTCAGGTATTGCTAGTACATTGTGGCTGGTGGATGCACATCTCTATGTGCGTAGCCGAGTCAGTTCGTATATGAGCGTCCCAAGCATAACTAGAGGGTTAAGGCGTCAGATGATCGCCTCTGTATGAACTGGTAGAAAGCTAGGAGGGTTACCTCGTGCCCCTATCAGCATATAAGCTTTTCTTTTGTCTGTCAATACCTCGGGAAGTCTAGGTCTCGGTGGCATCTGATCATGTGTAAGAAGCATGGTTAGGTCTTACTGTGGGTCTCTAGGTCTACCTTTGAATTAGATATTAGCCGCCTTGCGCTGTCCGCAGCATTCTCCGGTCCAGGGTATCCTCGAGTAGGGCTTTCGCTCTATTCGAAGTGCTGGACGCAGTTAATGTGGGGCAACTCACTAACGCTGCTTACAGTGGTGATATCTTGGTAGGGGTTGACCCCCCTTTACAGACCACCGGGCTATAAGAATGTAAAACTACTATATTATACTTCATGAAAATACCGGGTCAGAAAGTCAAAGAATAATATAGTGTGATAATGCCAGTCGAAAGCTAGAATTAGCTCAAAGGGGTCGTGTGCTAGGTGTCGTCCGCCTTGTGCTGCTAGGGGAATCCATGAAGTAAGAAATGCGCATTGCAGCAACTAAAGGCTCTGGCTCGACTTATGCTCTCTTTTGCGAGATGGGATCACTCTCTCTTTTCCGCTAAATCGGCCTATGCCCTATCAATCAGGACTGATCCGTACTGAACTGGACTGGACGGATCCGCGCATGCACTCACTGGACTGAACTAATCTCGACTGCACAAGACAAGTAAGTACCAGAAAACTACTTCTTGACCCAGTCAACTTTCTAAGTTCGAGACCACACGAATAGGCTTCTTTCTTCTCAAGCAACGACCAGACGGGATAAAGTAAAGGGCTTTAGCCTAGGGGCGCCGGGAGCTTTCACCCTGGGAATGCTCCGTGGGCATTTCGGCCGCAAAAGGGGGTTCGAGTTTTGTGATCTACCTCATAGAAAGGGGTTTCGGTCCAGTGCCTCAAGGTAGCTTGCTCCCACAAACCGAAGATCCCAAACAGAAACAGAAGAGGAGGTTGAGGTGAGGACCTGGGGTACCTTTACCTAGCATTTACGTACAGCTTTCTTAGCGCCTACCCCCCTGGCTGGGGAGTACTTTTGAGTATAAGCATCGGCCAAGTGAACGACCTATCGAAAAAGGAGAAGAAAAAGCCTGATGCCGCTGACCGACCTGTGTGTGTTCGAGTTAGTCCATTCATTCTGTTGCTGAAAAGCGGAAGAAGCAGCTCCCAGCCCCCCTTTTCGGTCTTCGTGATAACCCTGTAGGGCGAAAAAGACCTTACATCTAACAAAGGGCGAAAAAAGACAGACCTAACAACTAATATAGACCAAAGTCAAGCTAGGGCTTCAGCCAGCCTTAAGTCTATCAAGGGCAGGAAAGAGTGAGTTCAGCTTGCAGGAACCGATGGGACTTATTCGTGAGGGAAAGCGAAGCAGGACCTCGATGTCAGTAAACAAAAACTCCCGTTTTAGATGTTAGTTGAGTAATTACTCATTTAAAGATGAAAAGATGGCTTCTAACCCCCTTTTTTTCTCCTCCAGCTATCCGATCCAGTCCAAGGGGAACACTCCTCCCAGAAGAAAGAGAAGGGAACACTCCAGGATGGATAGGAAAAAACCATATCTAACCCTAGGGAAAATGTCCTGTCCTATACCGTCTCGTCTCCCGTTGTTGGCCCGTTCCCGCTTTCTCCCGCTTTGCTATCACTGCTATCCTTATCTTTTTTCGAGCCCCCGCAATCAAACTAATGCGCTAACTCATGCGCTAACCCTCGAGTAAATTATAGCCAATTCGATCTAGCCGACTTTCGGTGAACTAAATCCATTTGATCCAATAGGCCGACCTGGCCAGGGAGATCCTTCCATCAGATTGATACATTCCGAACTTTCGAATTGAAGTAATTCTCCCCACCGGTCTCGTGTTCTTAGTCACCCCTTACCTAGTTGGTCTTTGCCCTACCGGCTACCTGTGGCTGAGAGATTCATTTTCCTTTTCCTTGTACCGCTTTCGGGACTGTGTCCGGAAGACTTTCTGGTCTAGTCTAGCACTCACCTCTAGATCGAAGAGCGCAGCTCGATCTGACTAACTCTAAAAGGGTCGTAAAAGCCAGTGTTTATTAAGAAAAAGCAGCCAAATGAGCCGAATGAGGCGAATCCGAGAAGCATCATCCGAATCAGCATCAGCTGAAAGATGTTCTTAGCTCTACCGACCGACCAAGAGAAGAGGAAAAAAATGGTTTCAAGATGGTTTCATAATTTAGCATAAGCACCGGAAAGCAGCACGGTGCCCTCTGAGAGATTTCCGCTGCTCCACCTACGTTATTTCTCCCATAGAATCAGATCGGGAACGTGACCGCACAAGGAAGGGACAGGAGCTCCAGCTCCCCATAGCTCAGTAAGCAAGAAGAAGATCAGGACATATCCGTTCTATTAAACCCGGCCTGCCTGAGTGAAGTGACCCCCTTATAGTAAGAAGGCGGTGGGCCTTAGAATCGAGAATCGATAAGGGCGGAATTCAGAATTCATTTTAGTTCCGTTTTCTTACTGGATGGACACATCGAAGCGAAGTCCGGTAACAACTTTGAAATTCATTCAACATTTTCATCTTTCCATAGCTCAAAAGTGAAGGGACATTTACTAGTGAACTTCCGTATCCGGTAATCAAACCAGATAGAGCTGACAAGGAGTACTTTAGGTTAGAGACGTAAAGGGAGGAAAAGAAAAGATTGGGTCAGAAAAAAGTAGGAGAAAGGTTCAAAAGTTAGGTAGGATTGGCTCGAAGTGAAGATAGAGCGGGCTCTAAAGTGAGAGAGTTATAGGCAGATAAGGTTGGCTAAGAAGTCAAAAGTGTACCCTTTGTTTGGGTATTAAATATCTTATATGTATTCCCGCGAAGAGTCTCTGTTAGCTTACGTTAGCTTCTGCATCATCCGAATCGGCAGAATCGGCTGAAGAGGAATTCTTCCCTGAAGCCGAGGCCAAACTAACAATATCAAGTTTCGGGAAAAAGAATGGATTCCTCTTCCTCACCCTCAGGATTCATCTAGCTAGAAGGTATGAGTCTGGTAAGTGAGCTCAACTCCGAACTCTAAGTAAGAAGTCCAAACTCAAAGTCCAAAGTCTGATTTATTTCACTTTCATTCTCAGGCTCAACCAACCAATAGTTCCGAGGCCAAAGCAAAGCCCTGCACTAATGAGGGGTTGCCCCTATCAGATAAGGCAAGGGGACCGGCTTCCCAGAGAGAGGTTAATGCCCTAGGATTGGATTCATCCCCATATGGAATTGGGTGAGGGATTCCCTGAAACCAGAGCACCTAAAAAGCGATAACAAGCTAAAAGGCGCATCTCTCTAAGCCAAGATCGTCTGTTCCTCAGCAATTGATCCAAAAAGTGCCACAGCCTATTCGAATTCGATAGCAACTCCAACTTTTCCGAGTTGCATTATGGCACTCCCCTTTATTAGCGCAGGATCCACTTTTTCTTTCTTACGATACGAAATATCCGCAAAAAGACATACCACATCTGATACCCCTTTTCTTTAGAGAAAGTCATACTGACATGACGAAAAAGAAAGAAGGGCTTTTCCCCACTGTTAACTGTTATGAGTCTAGGTCAGTTGAGGGTGCGGGGAAGAGGTTATCTTGATGATTCAATGGTTTGTGGGGTACCTCGCTGTGGTCAGTTCGCTTTACCTGCTAGCTAGTCGCATTTGATGACTTTTCTTTCGATTGGGAAAGAAAGGTTTGGAAGTCTTCCCAATCATTCCTTAATAAACTCGAATAAGAATCATCACTAAATCTGAACTACGGGTCCTATCGAACCAGTCATTTCATACTCGCTTTGTTTTGCATTTTCCGAACCAGTCAAAGGAACAAAAAAGATATAATCCTGTTTACAAGTCGAGATATTCTAACCCCTTGAATCGAGAATCTAACCCTTACTCTCGGAGAGCTAATTTCTTCCTTCTCCGGTTCAGAATCTGACTTTCTTGAATCTGCACAACGAATGAGATAGATTCTTGACGAAGAAAGAGCTTTCTCACGGAGATTGAGATAGAAAACAAATAGGATTCCCTGTACTTGTCAACTGGGCCGGAAAGTACTTGTTTGAAAAGATCGCAAGCAACCATCTTCCTTCTTCGGTTACGAGGAAATGGGGAGACTTTCTTCAGAATGGTATCCTCCTCGCGCCAATAAGAAGTCTTCTCCTGATCAAGAGGGTAGGAAAGTACTAGTTAAACTCTGAACCCAATCCTTTCTCCCTTCTTCCTTTGCTAGCTCTTTCGGGTATTCCCGCAAAAAAAGGGAGATTCTTCTCTCTGAAAGGTAGGAGGCTAACGTGTTTAACGACTATCTCTTTCTCAACTCTTCCCTATCAACCGTACTTCTTCTCTACACTGACCTTTCGAACAAAACTTCTTTTCTCACGATAAATGGGCTATAAACTAGAAGAATAATAAGCACTAAACAAACTTGAATCAGAACTAGTCTTTCTGCGCCAACCTGAATCAAGAAAGGGCTTAGTCCCCCATGTTTTCCTCTACTCTTGTTGGATCGTTTGAGACAGGCTTGACTGAGACCGTTGAGAAGGTTTGAAAGAAAGCTTTCAACCGGGATATTACTATAAGTAAGGGAAAGTCGTTGACTTACTTGTTCAAGTATGGGAGTTTCACTTTCTTACTTGTTAAGGTATTATGGAAAGGATGGCAGTTGACGCTCTTCCAGTTATAGTTATTTTATTTGATCAGTATCGCTGGCTTCTGTCTTTCAGGGCAGTTGTGGTCGTCGATAACTTGGGAATTCCTATTTCTCATTCGTTCCCTGTTGCCAACAGGCATAGTCAGTGAAGTGTAGCCCAGGGTTCTGCACACGGGCCTAAAGAGACATGCCTCAAAGCAAAGGCCTTGACCAAGCTCAACCTTCTAGTCGACTGCTCTATTCAATGTCCGTTGCTTGTTCCCTTCCTTGGCCCTATTCTCATTAGACTTCTTAGGGCGGGTCATAACCTGAGTTTAGCATTGGGTTGGTTTTCTCTGACTTTCGCTTGGGTTTGGTTGGGTAGTTCCCCTTCGGCTGGTTTCCCCTTACGGTGGTAGAGTGACATCCTTTCTCCCTCTCCCTTAGGTCGAGTGGCGTGAAGCTGCTGTCTTAGCAATCAAAGGGATTTAAGATGCTATACTTCGTCGTATAAAACCTTCCTATTGAAACTTGAAACTGAACTTCTTTCATTCTTATTCTTTCTTACTTAATCCCTAGGGCCGTAGGTGAACTAGAGCTAAAGAAAGGCTATGGAGTGATCGGATAGTGAATTTAGAAATCGATTAGAATATCTACTCAAATCCCGTTACTCTTTGCCTTATCTTAGCCTTCGTGTTAATAAGTCTCACGGAACTAGAGCTATATGATTGAACTGAACTTGAGATTGAGATAAAGGCTATTCCGTTATCTTTATCTCCATATCGTAAATATCTTCTTACTGATACTGATGTCATTCTATATGATTTAACTACAGCTAAAGGCACGGAGTTACGTATTCTCACAGAGTTGAGGCTAATGCTTTCTCGGGTGGCATATGGATTATCTGGAAGAATTCTGTTGAGGTGAGTATTATCGCTAATCACAGGCAGTTCATCCACTCGCATGTTGTGATCCCTTCATGTGGGAAAAGTTTCTTCTTAACGGCCGTTTATGGCAGTCCTCATCCTATGCTTAGAGAAGCTTTATGGAGAGATCTGGCTTCGATCATGGATGCTCATACTGAACCGTGGCTTCTGGCGGGTGATTTCAACGCCACCCTCACTGCCATGGATAGACAAGGTGGTTCTAGGGCCCGGGCTGTAATAAAAGGAATCAATGTCGGCTACTGCCGGGTACCTGTCGGAGATTGACAAATGTGAATTAATATAGTATGTTTGAAAGGGACTAAGCCATCTCATAGAAGACGATTACTTCTATTGTCTCGAGAAAAGAGAAAGAGTATAAGGAATAGGACAAGTTGCCCTAAGGTAAGTTACTTCTTGACCATTAATTCTTTGCATATGGGCAATTTACTGTTTAGTAGTATCTCAAACTACTACCCGCGTGTGAGTTGTCAGCCTATCAATATCCAATATCAAAAGGGCATGCTATTTGGCCCATGTCTTATTAGCGAAAGGGCTAGCTTTTCGCAATCCGACAATAAATAAGGGAGAGACTCGCCCTAACCCGAGTGCCCGAGCGATAGAAATAGAACTGATTTGTCTTTAATTTAAGAAAGAAAGACATATGATAGGAACTCGCGATCCTTACACTTGAAGCGAAGCATACTGTTAGGTGGGACTCCCTTTCGAGTAAGCTACGGTCTCTCCTTTTACGTATTCCTTTCGACATGGATCTGACACCGGATTACCTTACCGGCTTAAAGAAAAAAAAGCACTACTCTCCTGGTCCGCACCAGCGTCTAAAGAGATGCCAACCGCTCAATTCATACGCGGCAAGACACCTTTCGTTTACGCAATAGAAATAGAGAAGCTCATAAAGCCAGCACAACTAAAGAAGGCCTTACCTTCGAAAGTGGCTTCGTGAGTTCTTGATACTGAATACCAAGCCTCTTTCATCATTCCCCTTAAGAAATCCTTTCTTATTGTAGGTTAGGCTAGTCCATCTAGGCTTGCTTCTAAATCTTACGTTTCGCTTCGCCTAACTCTTACATAGGCTACACAAGCTACGGTACGCTGAAGACCAAATCAATCTCGACTTAACTAAAAGCAAGGCAATTGACCCATCATCTGTGCAACTTTCTTTTTGAATCCTGATCCTGCCCAGGCCAATGAAGCTTTTCAGGAAGAAGCGATGGTATATTAAGTAAGACAGAACCTTCCTCCAGTAGATATTCTAAAATGTGTATCACCTTACTTCGAATTCATAAGCTAATAAGATCTTTGTCGATTCGCCGATGTCCTTTTACTGATCTATTACGGCCTGCATTCCACGAATCTAAGAACATGCCTTTCTCACAAGCGGGAAAGATCGCTACGTTCAAGCTTGAGTAAAGCTATGAGTTCTTTCCTTGATTTAAGCAAGCCCTTAACTCAATATAGGTCAATCACTCGCTTAAAAGGAAATAGAACAATCAATCAAGATGAACTAGTACAGGTAGCTCTTCTTAAGGGTAGGGATGGCACTCAATAGCTATTCCTCTCAAATCAAAGCTTCTCCTTTTTCTTTTTTCAAAATTCTGTTAGGTTCTTAGTAGTAGTAGCACAGGTGAACTTTTTCAAACTCGGATCATCAGGCATTATAGGCGTTGAGTTTGTCTTAGGATCAGAATGCCAAGTGTGACTTTGTCTTCAGCTCTCTCTCCTCCGCTGGAAATAAAGAAAAACCTAAAGCTTTGCTCGAACTGGCACGGCTTACCTTGATTCTGATTCTTCTTCAGCAACTGATCTTATTGCAAAGGAAGCCGAATTAGCTTTCCCAGAAACTGCGATTCAAAAGCTGTAAGAATGACTTGTAATTCAAAAGCTGGAGCTTAGTAATCATTCCTCTCCCATAGGTCGAGATCTTCAAACCTTAGAGCCCAAACACTAAGATCTCAACCCTCTCCCATTCCCTGCCATCAAAGTCAGTCTATTCTATTTCTTTCTTCGCTTCTTGTTATCTCGTTCGTGTCTTCCTTCTTCTTTACCGTTAGGAGAGTTCGTGAACCAGCATTTCAACCCTCTCACTATCGAAGCATTCGGTCTAGAAAAGGTACGGAGTCGCTCGAGCAAGGCGAGAGGGGTATAATATGCCCAGCTGGAAATGAAACATTCTCTGACATGGCAGGTTACGTAGTAGCTCGACCAGCAAGAAAGAAAACAGAAGCAATATAAATTCGTAATCTTGCCCTGTAACGAAGTAAAATAGGCCTGATCGTGTATTTGTATTTAGCCGCTGTGGTAATACCCTCTTCTTTTCTTTCAGTCTTTCCCGCTCCTCTTCTCTTGCCGATTCTCTTCCATCAACTTCGTTCACTTTCTTACTTCACCTTGACTCACTCACTGGAATGATTGATTCATTGGTAATCTTTGAACCGCTCCGCACCTTGGCTCACTGATACCTCGTTAAACTAAGAAGATCGGATTCGATAGGAGTTTCTTATCTGACTTTCAGACTGAAGCAAGCTGGAATGCTTGCCCTACTTTACCTGAACTTATCAGTACAGTAGAGTTACCTCCCACTTGTACCCTATATCGATTGAGCCTCGCTACGCTCCTTTCAGTCGAGCGACTCCGTACCTTTTCAGTAAGCCTTTTTTCTTTCGATGAAAAAGCAAGCTGTAATCAATTCTATTCCAAACTAGAAAGATAGGATGGAATTTAGAGGAAATGAATTCAGACCTGGGGATATCACAAGACTGATAATGAGAAGGAGAGGGTATAAAAGCTCTCCCCTGCTAAGCGGGGAAGGAAAGAAAGAATATTGATTGTAAATAGTGACACGACTTCTATGTAAGCGCTTATGCTTTATTCCAAAGCTTACAGAATGACTTTCTATTCTCTTTCTTCGCTCACAGGAAGAAATTCCATCGCTTACGCTTGCTATAAGTCAACTTCTTTCCGCTTCGCTTTGCCTTAGAGAAAGCGGTTTGCCTTATTTCCTAGCTCCTACTTAGAGGGCCATAAGAGGGTTAAGGGTTGCTCAACTGTAAAGGAAAGGAAGGCGAAGAACCTATCCCTATCGGGAGTGGATTTACTGACAACTAAGACAAGATACTGATACCGATACTGAGTACTAATAAGACTGAGACTGCTACTGTACTGCCTGAGAGGTGAAATAGGGAAACATTAAGATCTAATATTCCGGAGAGGTTATCAGATGCTCGAGCGAAGGCGAGAGGCTTCTAGCAGATTCAATTAACTAAAGAAAGAAAGACGAGGAAAAGCTGGTATGGGAAGAACTGTAACTGCCCCGCAGGCCCGGAGGGAACCAGTATTTCCTCGTAGCAATAGAATATATATTCTTAATTCATCCCTAGGGAGAGTGAAGTTACTGTTGGGGCGAAGGAGAATAAGAAGACTTTCAGGAAAAGGACTGACAGCTGCTCCGCTCCTTACTCTAACGAGTAAGCTATTTCATACCTCTCGCTATCGGGAGAGTACTGCGTAACCTTACTCTGGGAGAAATAACGTAGATGGAGAGCGAAGCGAGAGGAGTGAAGATTGCAGGGGTGGCCTTTCCCCTCTCATCTCCACATTTGCTCTTTAAGCTTAAGCCGTGTCTGTCTTGCTCTGCTGAGCTCACACGCTAACGTAACGCAGCTAAGCCAAATTGAATATAGTTTTTTTGATACTACTTATTCAATATTCAATTCAAGTTAAATAATTACAGCACGATCAGGTTAGCAATCAACTGTACAGGAGAGGGTTTTAGCGCATTCATTAGCTAGAAAGCCAACAAACAAGTCAACTTCAAAAGCTTACTCTTCTCCTTCTTATTCTTAGATAAAGGCATAGAGTAATGGCAAGATCAGCCTAAGGCGGAATATGTAGAGCATAACTCCTCCTCCATGGAGGAGGGCTGGTGCCAATGGTCCCTCATTATTGTGTAAAACTCCAGGATAGGCCGATTGTCTCGATATGCAGTAGAGAGCTCCTGGAACACCAAATAAGCAATGGCAAGGCTGGACGGTCTTGTTAGAATTGATATAGAATCTAAATTATAGAGAAAGAAAGAATGGGAGAAAGGAGAAGAGCAGCGACACCGATAGCAAATCGCACAAGAGGCGAAAGCTTTGGAAGTCGCTCGAGAGATGGAGATAGGCGAAACACTTGACTTTACAGAGTACGATGGTGGACGGAGGGTCTAAAGAGATCTTACAGAGGAGACATGGTAGGCGATTGGTAAGCCGATGTTCTGATTCATTTTTCTAGTTTTAGACACAGAGAATGGCAGACCAGCGACTAGTAAAGCCGCTGGAGAAGTGTTTGAGGCAGAAGGTATCCATTGATGCACCTTTAGTTTAGCATCCACTTTTGTGTTGTGCTCTGACGGCTCAGCACGAAGGTGCTTACGAGACGCTACTCGGAAAACATTAGCTACAGGCGGCCAGAGTTGGGAAGGATTGGGCGGCAAGCACACAGTCGATGAAGTAGATCCGGCCCAGGGTGTTACCCTGCACTTGTAAGACGGATCGAAGGAGGAAGCCAAAACGTCAAGTTAATATTCCAGCGGAGATGAAGACCATCAGACACCGATTCTGAGGATTCAAGACACAATACAAGAGAGAGATGGAGTCATCTGGTTGCAACACGACTTGGGAAACCTTTTTGATGAGCAGCTCTACTGGTGTACGATAAAGACTATGAAGCGCTGGAAGAAGACTTCAGGCAGGTCATCGATAGTTGACGACGGTGGACCTGGGGAGGAGCACTTTACTGTACTTCAGCATTACCAGCATCTAGTCTTTAGACAAGCAATTATTGGAGCCAGCCTATGAGGCACAAAAGGACAGATGGCATTACCAAGAACCGGAGATGGAACAACTGATGACCGGCTTAACCACACTAAGATTTTATTCAGTCTAATAGCTGTAATAGTAGTTGAAAGGTGTAAACAGCTATACCCGGTCCAACGCATAAGACTACTACATGGACCATAACTCGTTGGTTCACGAACTCTATAAATGAAAATCTTTATTTGAGTCCTTACCTACAGAAGCAGTTGCCCTTCTCCGGATTGACCCGGTGAGGGTGGCGCTTGTGAGTCAACGTTGACACTTTCAATGTATGTTTGGCATCCTGGGACTGTAGTCCTAGGTACTGAAGTTACTCCCGGGGGAGAAGTCTTGTTCCTAGGGCATTGGGATAGGGGATGGCCAGATTAGGATGGACAAGCAGAAGCTGAAGGCAATAGAAGAGTGGGGAGTCCCCGTGACCGAGCTACGATCAGTTCTTGGCCTTTTGAACAAATACCGTCGGTTCATCACTGGATATTCTAGGAAGTCCACTCACAGATATTTTGAAGAAAGCCTTGGCATTGGCTTTAAGTTAAGGGGATAGGGCAAGTGTCAGCGAGCTTTTGAGGACTTGAAGAGGGCCGTGACGGAGGAACCTGTATTGAGGTTGCCAGACTATACTGTACCTTTCGAAGTGCACACTGAAGCATCAGACTATGCCATTGGAAGAGTATTGGTCCAGGAGGGACACCCAGTAGCATATGAGAGCCGGAAGCTCAACGAGACAGAAAGGCGCGGTCCCAGTCCCAGAGAAAGAGATAACAGCCGTGGTGCATTGCCTGAGGACGTGGAGGCACTACGAGCCTGGATCGGCTCCCGGTTTATATCGGGAATCTTAAAGAGAAGATACCGCAGCAGATTGTCCAACTAGCGGAAGCAAGTCGGGAACTGGAGCTGGAGCGAAGAAGCGCTTTCATTCTTTTTGAGACTTACCGAGCGAAAGGCGTAGAGGCGCTGTTCACACGTCTTGGTGAAGAAGCTGTGATTGGTGTGATTTTTGCTTCTTTCCATTCTTTCTTATACCCAGGTTGGTCAGTGACCGAGAGATTCTGTGTTGAAGAAATAACCTATGCTATTTCCGCTCTTGGGGGAATAACCGCAGTTGGTGCTTTAGTAGGGGCATTCTATTCTGTTTCAGAAAGAACACTGAGTGAACAAGGCGTCAGCCTATCTTTTCTTTCTTTTTGCCATTGGAGCACACCTTTTGCTAGAAAGGGATCCGTTACGAGTACGAAATGCTTTTCACATACAAGTCGGATAGCGCGATAAGGCATAAAGAATCCACTTTGAAAGCTAAACTCTTGTTGCTGTTGCGCCAGCTTTCTTTCTTCCGTATACCATTTATTCCCCCCTATTTGAGTAAGCGGACTGAACAGGGGGAGTACCTTAGATAGTATGCCCCGACGACAGCCTTTCTTTTCCAAAGGAAAGTTTCAGTCTGGAATGGAAGTCCTATAGATTGTGTTTATTTTCTTCTTCAGTCAAGAACAGCCGATTTTCCTTTGTTTGCTTCGTGCTTGCTTTCAGGCTTCGAGCTCTTATCGCCAATCAGTGAATGAGGGAACCCCTTATGAAAAGGTTAATCAATAATGAATGTGGCAAATAGACCTCATGGAAAGTTTGTAGAAAGATATGAATGCCGAGTAGACATCGAGCCCCATCCCTTATGTGGTCTTTTCGTGTTAGAGAAGTTCCTCTAAGCCCGAATCCGCCAGATAAGAAGTTGAATGAATAGGATAAGCCAGGGAAATCCATTTCTTTCCTTCCGGTCTATGCCCCAATCTCCCGCTGTCTTTCTTCTTGAACGGCTATCTCAAAAGCAAAAGGCAGATTCATCTCTGAGTGCCACGAAGGGTGGAATCAGAAAGAGATAGGTCATTCTATCGACCAAGGCCTCTTCCTCTTTCCGAAAGAAGAAGGAAAGCTGTGTTTAGGAGCGTACCTGTTCGCCAGAACAACGGTACGATTGGTGAGGAAGTCGGGTCTGTTCTTCACTGCGCTTTATCAGTGTTCGAGTAGCCTGCAGAGAGCATATGGTGGTAACAAAACCCCGCACTCTCTACTCCCAGTCCCCGTCTCCCTCAATAGGTCGGGTTATCCTCGGATCATCCCGTCCTTCCATCGTAGAATGATAATGAGGAAGGATGAAAAGGCGGATTACTTATCCTCCTAGAAAGGATACTCGGGTATGGTTGGACTGATACACATACCGGCTTTACTTTACCAGGGGCATTCTAGTTAAGCTGCCTAGGGGCTCCCACTCGCTATTGTCCAAAGTCAAAGTCTCAATTTCTTCCCGGAGTTGCATGTCCACCGCTTGTAGAGACAAGCAGGCTCCGGACGCTTTGAGGTCAAGGGTTTGGTCTGGGGCGCAAGGTCGACTGTCCGAGAATCCCTTTTCTTAGGATCGAAAAGTCTTTTTGAATGGGAAAGAGAATAGAAGTTCTTCGTCTTCGTCCACTCCTCACGGTTGATCACTAACTTTTCAAAGTGAATCTGATATGGATATCTCCTTATTTAATTTAAATAAAATAATCTATTTCATCAGAGAAGTCACGTCTTACTTGCATAGACTGCACTATGACTTTGCTGCGAAAAAGGGTATTAGTATGGACTGCGTGTATTCTCTTCGTCGGATGGGACTGCGGATTCAGATTCGGCGAACGGAGATTCGGATTCTCTAGTTGAAGTTGCTAATGCGGATTTTTCATACTAATTTATTTACTTTACAACATGAATTCTGAAGAGAGGTTGAGTGTTCAGTGCATAACACTAATTTCTCCTAAGGGTTTAGGTCAGGCTTTCTCCTTACTTGTTAGAGTAAGGTGTGAAACTGCTTAGTAGTGATAGTAAGGAAGGTGTGGTAGACGAGATACTTCAACTTGTGGGAACGAGCGGGAGATAGCGTCCCCAACGGAAAAGCTTCTTCCTAGGCAATTCAATATACCGGGAATGAAAGAATATCAGACTCATCAGAGGCCACCATATAGACCAGGTGACGGGGCGGTCAAGAAAAGAGGAATAAAAGGGCCTCATGCGGGGAAGAGTCTGACTCAGCCCCTTCTATTCTTTAGTAGAGGTGTTACAACCTCGAGACAATGAAAAAGAGAATCTTCGATTCAGTCTAACAGCATGTTTAACCATACCAAAGGTAAGTAGTCAGTCGAGCGAAGCGATAGGCACGAAGTTCTCGAACGAAGTGAGAGGTTATGTAGTAGCTCGAGCGATAGCGAGAGGAGGGTTATAGCGCTGCTATTGGTTTACCGCGTAAGGATTTGCACTCTCCAAGCAAGCATTGAGATCCTCTGTTCAATGGCATTAAGATCAGGAAGTTGGGTATAAAAGTAAGCATGAGGCTTTAACATAAGGTTTGTCTTCCTCTACCTTCTCTTGCTATTGGATTGAAGAGAAGTGATTAAGAGCTCTTTCGAAGTCAGTATTCCGCTTTGCTTTATGGTCAATATCATATCCAGATCCACCTTAGTCAGAGTTGCATCTTCTAATACGGAATATCCGGTGTTACAACCGATTCTCCTATATTAGAGCTAGTCGAAGATGGTTCACCCGGACTTGCATCCTATCCTATTCTAATATAAGGAAGAGTTGCTTCTCCCTTGGATCTTTCCTCAACTCGGATGAGATGAAGTCGATTCAAGTTAGAATACCAGACTAGTTTAGCCTATTTTGCATGAAGCCGTTGCATTCGGGTTTGGTTTGGGAAATAGAATAGATGGAATCAGATCTGGAAAAAAGCCTCATCTCCCGCCGTAAGCGCTAAGAGGGAATTGAATCTTTGTTCAAATGAGCTTCCCCGGAGCTGAAATCGAGAAAATTCATAGGGATAGGGGGAGGAAGTGAACACCGATTTAGTGTTACACAACTCCTTCGACCAACGGAGTTTCAGCCGTTCAAGCCAAACTTGCTGAGTCAGTTTATGGGTAGGCAGCGCCTTCCAGGTTGGCTTCCACTCTAAACCTTGATATAAAGGAAGAGTGGAGACCCATGGCATATACCTATAGAAAGCAAATTCTCTTTTCTTCACCCAGCGAGAGGAGGCAATAGCCATATCGAGCCAGAAGAGCTGACTGACAAACGAACCCAGTTCTCACAGACCTAGTTACCTAAAAAAATCTCCGATCTACGGGAGTGAAAGAACTCGATTGAAAGTCGGAGCTAGCCTGCTAAATGAATCATACCCCTTACAATAGGGGAATAAAGTCCAACTTATAACTCCATATAAGCAAACGAAAGTAGCAATGGAAAAGTCTCTCCTGCTATGGGTCCTTTAGAAGTTTACGAGGGACAAAGTTACTCATTAGAATTTTCATTTAATATTGAGTTATATTCCTTAATACTAAGTCTTTTTGTACTTGTAAGAAAACTTAATAATAATCTATAAATGATATTCATACTATTATGATAAAAACATAGAAATATCATCAGTGAAGAGGAATGCTTCATCGCCAACTCTCACAGGATCTTAAATGAAAAGCCCTCAACAATATCGTATTCAAACCGACAGAAAAGAAAGGTAGAAGGAAGCCCAAAGACTGAGACTTGATTGGGTTAGCTTACCACTGCTACTCAAAATGCTAATCCTACCCCCCTTCTTATCCGTTTCGTTTAGGTTAGGCTAAGGCTGCTATCAAGTAATCTTCCTGCCTTTGAAAGGAGAAAGACTCCCACAGACTTGCTTGCAGAAGGAATAGAACGAGATGCTCTTAGTTCTGACCTAGCCCATCCAAGATAAGCAGAAATGCATCGGATTAGCCTAGCAATGGGCAGTAAGGAAACTTAGTAGCCTGGTGGCACGACACGGAAAGACCTTATCACTATGCCAGAACTGGAAGGATTTATTCTTGGGGTTCTGTTCTTTCTTTTATCTTTTATGCTGAGTCTGAGCTAGTGGTATTCTATCTATAACCTGCCCACGCCCACCGTGACCGGCGGGATTAGTGTGGTCTACGTACCGGAACTGGACAATGGGTGGGTGTCCAATTAGAATCAAACATTCCTTAACTAACAAGGATTCATTCACCGCAGCTCCTCTTACTAGTACTAATCTAACTAGCAGATTGAACTAGCAACATCACATCATATGGAAATAAAATATAGAATACCGATTGACAAGCATTCAAGAAGCAAGCCATCTAAGCAACTAATCAAGTAAGCTTGTGACTCCTTCCGTCCAAGGGGATCTTCCATATCCTGAAAGGGTCAGGGAAGTTCAAAGGCTAGAGGATTCGAACAACAAATCTGATCTGCGAAAGAGTTGGACAGCGGTAAAGAAAAAAACACGGATAGATTGGCTTTCCATACTCATCTAATGCTTTCTGACTGGCTTCCATCAAAGACTCCAGGATGGCAACTAGCATGGAGTCCCAAGAAGGATAACTAACACTCCAGAGAAGGGAATCCAAGACTGTTTTATCCCTCCTTCTTCCCGATCCACCCAGTAACTCTTTAAGCCTACAAGTACAACAAGGTCGAGACCACAGGGATCGCTAAGTCATTTCGAACCAGGATGCCAGGGTCAGACCTTAGTATTGTGGAGTTAGCCCTTTGCTACACAAAGATGGATTCCTAGTTTTACATGCTTGATGAGAGATGAGCTAGTTGGTAGGAAGTTTCTAAAGAACTGGTGACAGAAAACACATTCCTGATCCAAGCCTATCCATCGGACTTGTAGATAAAAAAGTTTCAACGAGAGGAGCAGAAGTCAAAATGGGTTGAACTGCCGGATCCCTTATACAAAGTATGATGGCAAGGGTTCAGCCCTGGACACAGGTTAAAGAGAGTGAGTCCTGGGTCTGCTAGTCCAGCCCATCCGATGCTATTGCTCATAGGGAAACAATGATTCTACAAGATTGATTCGAATGGGTTTAGAATTCTATTTACCATGGTCGTATGAAGTAGCCGCTCTTCTCTCTTTGAATGGGGAGTCACTGGAATAGAGGCATTAGTGAGAGTGAAATCCGCCCCACCGGCCCAAAGTTTTTCTTGGTGTTCCCACTGCTAGGCCGGGTTAGTCAAATTCTCACACATCGGATTAGGAAACAAGCCAAGCTACTTCCCAGAAAAGACTCCATACGCGAAAATCTCTCCCGGGAAGCCTTCTTTTACAGGGGAATCTAAACCCCAATACTCAACCACGAGGGGGCTAGGGAACAGATTTGAGTTGATGCTAGAGGCATCTTTTTTTTTGTGGGTTTCTGTGTTGACCATGCAATCAATCCCCTTTCAATAAATACTTGAATTTATACTTGACTAGTCAAATGGCTAGGTTTCTCCTAGTCCAATCTTTTAAAGGTCCTTAAAGTAAAGGCTTATAGAAAGCGGTTTAGCGATAATCCTATTAAATCCGATATGCGACATTCAAACCGGTTTTACAGCGTAAAATGGCTGATATGCGATAGTATGGGAACTAGTTACCTAATAACCTAGACTTTCTTTGCTTTGTTGGAATGCAAACTAAGTTGCAACGAATCCCGTGCGATCTAATTCTTTCTTTCTGCATTTAGCTCATTAAATGATTTTTTAGTTCAAACCAAACATACTATTGACTAAGAATTGTGTATATAAAGAAAAGACTGGCTACTGGCTTTTCGGCATTCCTACTGTATTCTTTATTTTGTCCGCCTTCTGTCTTTTATTTATTCTAATTCACTTTCCAAAGTCAGTCTCTCATCCTGTCCCGGGATTAAAGCTTCGATTAAAGAACGGGGAACTCCCTCTCTCTTACGCCTCTCACTCAAAAGAAAAAACCTCATTTCCTTCTTTTCATAGTCGATCTCCCTGCGGAGCGGACAGCGCTGGGAGATCAAACTAACTATATGAAATGAAATGCCGTTCACGCCAAGCGGTGAAGAGGTGCTTTAGAAAGGAGACGGATATCCTATCACTCAACTGACAAGGAATAAGGAGTTGATCGACCGAATCTTAGCAGTCCATTAGGTTTCAATCTTCTTTTAGGCTAGCAAACCTACCGGGTATCGGTGCCACATATGATATGATGAAATAGCATCTTCTTATATTCATTCTTCCAACTGCTTTGAGTATGTATTTTCCCCTCTCTTCGACGTAGTATCTCTTCTTCTTATTAAGGGAGGATCCTGGAAGACTGAAGGCCTTTTTCGTTGATTGGGGAGGAAGAAAGCAAAGCTGCGGGTTCAAAGCTACTCGACCAAACAAGCACCGGATTTCGCTAATGAGGATTTAGCCTCTTCGGCATCTAATTCATCACTCGGGCCAGGTTTCATTTCCTTTTCTATTTCTCGGTAAGCGCTTACGCTCGTTTTTGGTAACCTAAAAGAAAGGATTTATACGTGTCCGATTCCCGGCAATTATAATGACTAGGCTGTCGAGTGAGGATTGGCCGAGGCGAGGCTCGAGTATACGCTGTAGAAATTATATATACTACGGGCAGCAGAGCTCAACTACCAAACAGTGAAAGCAGAGGAATCGGATCGAAAGGGTTCGTAGGATAAGGTACGATTCGGTTCGGAAAGGTTCGTCGGTTCGAAGCCTTAGACGAGATAGGAGGGGCTGCGCTTTAGAAAAGAAAGCCAGGAAGCTTTGCAGTTAGAACCAAGTAGGTACTCTAGCTAGAGCGGGGCAAGCTAATTCGAGGCAACCTATCCCATACTCTCTCCATCTAGGATCCCGTACCTTTACGCAGGCAGTACTTAATCAACTTCGTAGTACCTAGAGGGAGGAAGCATTTAGCAACCCAAATGAGTATAATCTATTTTCTTTCTATGCGGATTGATTTGGATTCGCCCTAAGGGAACATGCATATACTGATCTGTCCATTTCCCCATTTCACTTCTCTCAGTATAGAAAGAAGATTAGAACCCCCCTCTGCCTCTGGATTGACTGAGGGGACTAAGGGCCGATGGGCCCTAAGCGCGGGATCCCATGCTCCGCTCTTGTAAGATAAGAAAGCGTAGCGTATCACTTCACCTGGCATTGAGTCAGGAACCTTGACTCGTTTACTCCAAAGAAAGCTTAATAATCCTCTCGCCGCTTCGCTATTGCTCGAGAACTTCGTGCTTGGTTTGGTGCAGGTTCAACTGGACCAAAGATGGAATAGAGAACTCCATAGCCGCCTACCTATATAGAGTTGAACTTCGCTCCTTCCCGCGGACCGCCTTCAGTTCCGGATTTTCTCCTTAGAATGGATGTTATCCTGTGTTCAGTAATGGAATATAGAATTCTCCCCTATCTCGTTTAAGGCCGAATACGCAAAATAGAATTCCCTGATCGATAGTTCGATAATGATTAACCCTACGGACAGCTCAGTTGAAGCAAGCAAGAGATACTGAAGATGGGGGCGGAATACATAGAATAAAGCTCTATTCGTATAAAGGTCTCACTCAAGCCCTCTCGCAAAGCTCGAGTGATCCCATACCCATATTGGTCTAGAGCCAGCCCAAGCCTAGGCGTAATCGTAATAGGCTTCCTTTCCTCTCCGTGGCCGAAAACAAAAAGGTATCACTTGCTAAGATGATAGGATATTGACTCCTACGTGTAACTCATATGAATTAATATAGAACTTATCTGTCCTACGACCTATTATATTAGTTGCCCCATTATCTGATAGATGAGTCGCAGCTTCGCTTGCTTTTGATAATCCCTGCGCAGTCGAACAGAAAGAACTTATTATAAGGACCGCCCCATAGACTAGACTTAAGGGGACCGAAAGGCCCTAAACGGAGAATATAAAGGGGGGGAAAAAGATAAGAACCGATACAAAGTATACTTTTTTTGATGTATGTAAGGAGAATTTTTGCTTGGATCCCCGATCGGGAAAGCGTATCCAAGTGACTAGTCTGCGCTCTTTGGACTTTTCTTTTTCATAGGAGGATTTTTGCTTAGTTAGCTAGCGAGAACGAAGCGAGAGGTTACGCGGGATCTCGACTAAAAAGATTTTATCCAATCCGCTTGCATTGGTCTTTAAAATGCCAATTATGCCACCTAAAGGTAGCTCTAGGTAAAATTCCCCATTGGATGCTTTCAAACCTCGATTCTCAATAGGAAAGTCCGCCTTCTCTTTAATGATAGGTTGGGTCGAAGGTTGACCTCTGTGTCTGGGTATCGGTTTGCCCTAAACTAATAAGGGGAGGACTAGTGAGCTGAGCTGGCAATAGTTAATAGGGCTCGAAGGCGAAAGGCTTCGAATTAGGTAGGTCGAATTGGCTTGGCAAAGAAAAGATAAGAAGGCCTCAGATCTGCAGAGGACTGGAATAGAGGCTCGGACCCGGTCAAGATCCGGAGAAAGATTCTTTATGTAATTAATATTCATAATAGTTTTTTAGTATAGGGCAGGGCAGGGCCCTGTCCCCCTTCTCTTATTAGTGTATGTAAGGCCTTTTCTTTCCTTATATATCTGATAGGGCTAACTCGATTTATTAGCTTTCAAGCGCTCGACCTTTAGGGAGAGGTTACTATGTTAAGCTTTATAAGCTGTAACGAACAAGCAATTTCATGAAAATCACGTAAAATTCATAAAAACCCTAACCGCACCTGGGCCTACGCCTACCTCCATCCATAGAGTAGCCATATGAGGCAGACAGAAGCTCCACGTACTGGAAGCCTTTCATTCAAACTAGTACTTTTTGTAATCGACATGATACGGTTATTAATAGTCCATCAAAAAATGAGTTACATGATTGATTATTTCTTCTATGTAGCTGTACCTCAATCTTTGCTTCATCTTTCCAGTAGGCAAGCGAAGCGACCCATCTATCGGACAATGTGGCCTTAGAACGGTCACCAAAAGGTGTTGTGATATTCGCGCGATAATCGAACTTTGCGGGGCTACGCTACCGGCTACACTTCAGCTTCAGTTCGGATTCACCGACGTTCCCTCGATTTCTCTTTCGGAAAAGGGCTGAGCTGCCCTTGGGGCTGATGCCTTATACTGCTAGCTCGGGGACTGCAACCTAAAGGTTCCGGCTTGGCTCGGGACTGGAAAGAAAAGAAAGCCCTTGGCTTGGCACAAATCCCCGAATCGGGTATGAAAAAGAAGACGTAGGAGTCAATATCCAAGCAAGATAGAATTCCCCGATCATCTATGTTATTTTTTCTGATCTTTTGATAAAGATAACGGAATAACCTCTCCCGCGCCCCGCTCCTGGCGATGATGTCCCATCTGTAAAGGAAGTCTACTAAGTCTTAGTATTATCGGGAAATCGCTCAACTGAACCTATAAGATAAAGTCGAAAGCTGATGCGCCACGCCAATTTGGATGGAGTATTACCGGCTAGTCCACTTTCAGACCCTTTTATTTAGATAGAGTGAGTTAAGCTTTTCCTTGCTTGGTGGCTGCTTGCCTATCTGATAGCTGCTGATAGGGCTCCTTTTGCCTGAATCTTATAGGATTCTCTTCCTGCGCTTAGGCTGGGGTCACATTAGAGGATAGAGAAAAATCCATCTTTGATCCTGGCAGAAGTGCCCTTCCTTTCAGGCTAGACATATGGAAATGCTAAGCCTAAATCAAGGCTTTGAACTCTTTCTCTTTTCAGCTGCTCTGATCCCTAGGGTTCCTATCCCAGCCCTTTCTTTCATCTCAGCCGCATTATTCTATTTCTGACACGCTTTCTTCTTTTGAATGGAATTGAGTTCACACTTTCTCTATCTCAAGGGTTCTCCTTGGTCTGTTATCTGGTGAACAAGACCCTAAATACCCGGAGACTGTTATCCCTTTTCGCCTTACTTTCTTTTGTTTGCTGAAAGAAAGATCTCGCGGAAGAGCATACTCGATCCTTCAAGCTAGCTTCTCCTCCTCCTCCTTCATCGTCCTTGGTCCTTTTTTTCTCTTAGCTGTGACTTCCTTTCTATACGCAATTCCTTTTTTGTGCTTTGTGCTGTAATAAGAAAGATGTTGCTATTCTACGATGTGGCGTTCCAGAAAGACTCACTTAACACTTTCTCATTCACACCGACCAGCTAGTGCGCTGTCACTTGGTATCGGATCTTTTCTAAATGAAGAATTTGCCCGGAACTTCTATGACTTCTATCTACCTACGTCATTCTTTCTTTAATAAAGAAAACAATTTCCCACGGTCAAGCCTAGTAGAGCTCCTAGTCCGACAAGACTAGCAAACATGCTACCAGGCCTAGTTACCATAAGAAAGGAAGGGAAAGCGAACCACAGAGACCATTTCACAAGAGCTTCAAGAAGAGTGAATTGAATTACCCCCGGGTGACTGAACTGCAGGGATTTCTATTTAAGAGCCGGGTGAGCTACCTTAACGGCACCCTGGTATTCCTTATTATTGATAGCACAGGTGATCCCTAATGGGCTCGCTTCACCGATCTCTATATAGAAGATCGCCTCTAGATCCCATTAGACTGATTTAGTGTGGTTAAGCTCTGTCTTTGAAAAGTAACTGACTTTGTTTAGGGCTTTCTTTCTCTCCTGTTTAGAAAGAAAGCTGCCATCAAGACGAAGACAGAAGCAATAGCCTTCGATTAGTCGGTGGGACAGGAGGAACTCTTACTGTTCTCCTAACCGGTGCTAGTGAAAGCAAATGACATAATTAAAAAAAAAAAGAAGAACAATCCGGATGATTGCAAAAAGGGGTAAAGAGTAACCTCATCGATCGACCCAATTCCAGTTTCTGTATCGGATGAAGTTGTTCTTGTTGGTCTCATAGATGTGTTATAAGAACTGGGCAATGCCCTCAAATTCATTGATATCGAATAACATTCGTGGATGGAAAATGAAAGATGTCGATTCGTTTCTAATCTAAAGCTTAGATTGAATAGTTTGAAGCTTCTCTTCCGATCGTGCTGTTATATTAATATAGGTAGGCAAGAAGGAAAGAGGGTTGTGACTCAAATGGATCGTTGAAAGACTGAGTCTAGGACTTGATTGAAGACTTGCGGGGAAATCAGTATGCGGGAGGAAGTAGCTCCAGATAATGAGAAATAGGACACACATGTATGTGCCCTTAGCATTCCTCTTATTTTTATGTGTGCACAAATTTCTTTTTAATTCTTTGATCGTAGAGCAGGCACGTTTCGCCGCTAAAAGGCTATTATGGATCACACCTCGTCCAGGTCCGAGGCAGGATCTTCCGAGGTGGCATTCAGTCGCATCGGGGATCACACGTCCAATTCTCTGGCTCAGAAAGGCTTTCGATGTTTTGATCCTTCTTCTCGTTTTCGCCGTCCCGGCATGTTACCTTCCATGAGCACGAGTTGAATAACTCATCCTCATCAGCCCCAAGTAACGAATCCGAATGCCTATCTCCAGCCGAATTCGTTTCATAAGACTTTTCGGAAGAAACAATTGGATAAGAATCATAGGCTGAATGAGCAGACGAATCGACCGAGGAAAGGAAAGAGATGCTTACACACTAGAACACAACCTAACTCTACTTCTTTTCTTTTTCCTGCAGCTATCTTCTCAACAGGTCAGTCAATATCAGTAGTGGAAAAAGCAGACAGAGTAGTCCCCTGGTCATCAGTTAGTAGTTAAATAATCCCAGTAGTTGTCCTCTTGCCTAGCGGAGTCAGCCCTTAATGGACAATGATAGGCAGACCAAAGATTGCACATCGCAGTCTAAGCGTGCTTGCTTTGCGCACCGGCACAGCAGAATAGGAATCCGCTGGCAAAGCAAAGACAGCTTGATACTTTACTTTTGGTTAAAAAAGTGCGATGTCTTCCTTACTCTAGCAAGTAAGTTCTAAAAACCTGACTCTAAAAAGTCAGTGATAAATCCCTTGCCTATGAACTGAATTTTGTATCTAACGATATAGATGCAGATCCTATAGGTTTAGGTTATCCTCTCTGGTCACCTTTCATTCGATATGCCCTAGACCCAGGAAATAGAGATATATCTCTTTGGTCAATGAGGTATTCTTACCCTCTTTGCCAATCCCAGGTCGAAGAAAATAGGGCATACGGAATCCCTAGCTTTTGCTCTCCCGGGAGACTAGCCCAGTCCACCGATTCAGGTGCTGGTAAACGTCGGATATTTGCCATTGGCAACTACGTCAACCAACGGTTGCTAAAGCCTCTTCATGATTGGTTAATGAAAGCTTTATCAACTTTGCCCATGGATGGGACTTATAATCAAAATAAACCTCTTCCTTATTAGACTGGTTGGCGAGAAAGTTCTCCTTTGATCTCAAGTCAGCTACTAACCGCTGGCCAGTGCTGGCTTGACTTCCATTGGTTGGTCTAAACTATTGACAGGTGAAGACGAGACTGAAGAAGAGTAGATCTTAGACCTAAGTAAGGGGATGCGGTTCGATTCGATTTCTATCTGTGTTTTCTCTTCCTCTGTTGTGATCTCTCTTTTCTGTCATGTGCTTTTTGCTGTTTTATAGTATAGTAAAAAAGATGTATGTGATCAACTCTCTCGATCTGGTTCAGGCTCATCACTAGAATGTCTCGCCCAGGTCGAAACGGTTCTAAGCCCTTGCCCATGTCTTTGACCCTGAATCTCATCCATCTGCTCTGTTCCACCTTGGCCGGGGGTGAGAATAGATCTGAATGCTAACATTTGATGGGCCACTTGAATTCCCCATGAAGAGAGATAAGGCCTGGGGCCAATGCCGCTAAGCAGCAGAAGCTGAGGGCTTCCAATGGCACCAGCACAGAGAATAACCTCAGCATGTTCACGTACAATTGCGTGGTGATACCTCCCCATTTGGTCACGGTAAACGACTCCAATTGCAGATTGCCTCTCACTTCTATGCTTATCAGCCAGCTGCTTCATACGGTGCTGAGTTTTGCGCAGGTGATGCTTGATCAACTGAATCATAGATTCGCGGGCCTGAAAACTTCTATCCACAACATTATTGGAATATAGAAGATAGGGCTCAAAAAAAGAACTTCATGAATTAAACTTACTCTGGCATTGACTATTAGCACTACATCCAAAAGAGAAGGTGCTCCTGTATATATATAAAGTCTGCACCAGGAGAGTCAATCTGGGTTCAAGATGAGGCTCACCCAGGTTTGAAGAATCCTTCCACGCCTGGGCAGACCCGAGCATGGCCTGAAAGTCATAGTTCTCCGTTGTCGAGGAATCAATCCATTGGAGAGATGTAACTAGAGTTCTTGGCCTGGCTAGCGATGAATTCCTTTTCATTGTGCTTCGGAGACTACTTAAGAGAGCCCCGCCTCAGGATAAGGAGATGGTACTACACTACAAGCGTAGATAGAATAATCAAAAGAAAAATGACTGAATTCCAAATCCAGGTATTCCCCAGTTCATTATTCATTAGTGTGAGTCAACGGATAAAGCTCCTCAATTTGATGCTACACCTGTGGGACTTGGGTCAATTACTTTCTTCTATGTCTTTCTCTGATATAGCGAATAATAAGGGAAGATTTCACTGCGAATGACCGGGCAACGTAACTATGATTCAATTACTTCTGTGTTTAGTCTCTTTCTGACAAAGCTACCGCTAGCTAGCTTAATGAGGGGAAGTGACAATATACATATGAAAGAGAAAATTCAATGTTCAGGCAGACATCAATGTCTGGTAAGATAAGGTGGTTCACCCAAGCCAACATGCTTATCGTTTCACTTGGAATAATTGTTTGTTTTCTAGGTAACTATCGAAATCATGGGCCGGGGGGAAGGAAAAGGTAGGCTTAGAACCAGCTCTAGCAAGAGAGCGAAAGGAGGAGGTAGGTCACACAGTATAGCTAGAACAGCTTCTTTTCTTCACTTCAATGGTATCTCTTATTCCTTCAACGGCGAATTCAATATAAGCTTCACCACGACCAGCGAAAAAGATCACAATAGCTAAAAGCAGAAGTTTTGAGTCGATTAAGAATACCAACCGAAGAAGATTCGTAAAGGGCAAGGCTGACTCCACTAATACCATTTTGAGAAAGAGGTTAGCCAAATCTTTTAAGATCAATGCTCAGGATTGAGGAAGTGGTCTTATTGGCATTCGGAAGAACCAACCTATACTAGTTTATTTTACCGACGGGACATACTCCATTCCGAATGGTGTATGTCACAGAAGAAATCATCCTAAAAGAAGAAGACTTCCTAGCGGCTTTACCCCGCCAATTAGGAGATCAAGAAAGCGTTTCACATCGTCTGCATCAAATTATATAAGTTGTAAGAAAAAGACAGAATGCTGAATGGACCGGTCCTAAGCAAGAAAGAAAAGAAAGCCTGGACGGACAATCGACAATTACGAGAAATTTGTCTTTGTTTCGGGCTCTTCCAGATATGCTTACTGAGGGTGGAAGAAAGGAAAGTTAGATTACTGATCTTCTCTTCCTTCCATATTTAAACCCTAGGCTCTCCTCTTCTAGCCCGAAAGGCTACCAGAAATGCCAGGGGTAGGATTCAACCTATGCTTCCAATTTATTATATTCTCTTCATATCATTTTTTTTCCGCCATTGGTTAGAGCGTCTAGACTGAGACCCGGGGATATAGCTCCAAGCCCAGCTTTCGAAGCACGTGCCGCTGGCGCTTTCTTTCCCTTCGTCCGGTGTAAGCTAGACCAGCATCCGAAGCATGCGAATCCACGCAAGCCTTTGAGAAAGAGCATAAGAGCAAGAGGTTCCAACCCCCAAGGGTGTGTCCACAAAAGGTCAAATTGAATGAAAGATAAGCCCCGTTTTCTTTGCTGCGCTTTTCAGCACCTTTGGCAGACCTCGAAGAGTATAGATTTTCTGTATAAGGATAATAGGCATAAAGCTAAGCAAATCAAAGTCACTCATCTGAAAAGGCAAGAAGTTTGCTTCCAGCTCTTGATCCCCAACCAACATTTACTAGACATCTCTCACTTCTATACCCATACCCTCTCCCGCAGGAGTCTCAATCAATAACGGCTGAGGTAAAGACACCAAGGGCCTAGTGGAATGCAGTGAAAATGAAGTGGATATAAAGGACAGCCCCGGAATCAAAGAGTACCCTAGCCTCTCTACCAAAGAATAAGACGTGCGACTACTTCCAGAGAGGCCTGGGCATCCTGCTGAGTCATAGCAAAAACCCGTCCACGATCGGCTGTCCTGCCTGAGCTCCCTCTATCCCGACTCCATGGGGGCTGCCTGCCCTGTGAGGGGACCTGGGATGAATAGCCGTAGAATATGTTGGACGATCAGGTCCGTAATCAGGAATGAAATGACTGGCGCTACCTTTCTAATCTGCAAGATATGCATTAATTCGAGTCTCTCTTTCCCGCCTATTCTTCCGGGCGGTTAGGCCCTTGTGCCTAGTGATTGGTCGAGGGACGTGGCACTGACCCTCTTAGAGTATAAGAAACTAGAACTCTCCCGTTTTGGCTTCCAAAGAGCTCCTTCCTAGGAACAGCAATCCAGGGCTCCATCATTATGGATACGTTTTGTTATAGACTACCCCATGAGTGACTCGTGATTCCGAACGAGATTTTCGCCGTTTTCATTTTAACTTTAACCTAGAGCTTGATTGCTTATGTA
This sequence comes from Albizia julibrissin, assembly GCA_037074505.1. Lineage (NCBI taxonomy): Eukaryota > Viridiplantae > Streptophyta > Magnoliopsida > Fabales > Fabaceae > Albizia > Albizia julibrissin. The sequence continues at coordinate 210,267 of JAYWLI010000087.1, forward strand.
CGGATTTCTTTCCTGCTAATTCTCATTTCCTAGTTATAGTTATAGAGTACCGGCCAGTAGAATCTTATTGGGACCAGAGTGCCCTCCTCTTGGTGGGCAGCAGAAACCACATTAGGGAGGTTTTCGAGAACAAAGGTAGGTCCCCCTTCAATACAATCTCAAGTCATCCGTGGCCTTTGGAGCAAAGACTTCTGACGCGGCCGGGGATAGGATCTAGCTTGATTCTATGTATACCGTAACGTTGCTCTCTTGATTCCACGGTATCTTATTAGTCCGCTCCATGAGGCGTAACGAAATGAATGTGATAAAGAAGTAGTCCTGCCTTCACTCCCTTTAGCTGACCATTAGCTACACCTGGGGAATCGTGTGACATCATTACCTGGCATTTTTCTCTAGTCACATAGCTTCAAATCAAAGGAATTCGAATGAAACTAAGAAATTCATTCAGAACTCACAGGGCTTGACCCCACCCTTCACGTACTGGGCGGGCCTCCCTCTCCTTGACAGTCGAGTGTCTAAAGACCCTCTCACTTCAGCAACGTCATACCTGATACCATTTCCTCTCTCTTTCCGGGCCATTCCAGCCTATCCCGGCAGAGTTTTTCATTTCAATGAAAAGCGACATCGAAATCTAAATCGATGCAAGTCCCGTTAGGAAGGCTGACCAAGAATACCTATTCCCCAGCTGACCTTTTCCATGTTCAGCCATTCTTCAATTCTGATATCACGATCTTAAGTATTCGACGAAGATGATGGTCCACTCCACTTCCCGGAGGAAGCAGTTTATGTTAAAAAAAGAACTCAAAGGTCGGCAATTACCTGACGTACAGCCTCCAGCATCTTCCGTGGGGGCATCCCCATCTCCACCTAACCAAACAGCTTCCCCTGATAGGATCAAATACAATGTCATGGCGCCCATCTGAAGAAAAGACCTTACTTGCTAAGCGTGTACGACGAATTCTGTCTATCGGAAGATCTTAGAAAGGCGCTGATTAGAGCTCTGTCCTTTCCTGAGTCAAGTCATGCAGAGGGGCGTACGACACATCGACGGCTCAATGCTGTTCTATAGAATTGGAAGTATGTTGCAGGAGACTAAGTTGCACAACCGGCCTTTGTGGATGGCTGGAAGTTGAAGACATACAGAATCATCTTAGACTGCCGGTCCGCGATAAAGATCATCCCCTTTTATATGATGCTTTACTTATCTTATTATCATCCAATGACTGTTGTTCTTCAGGTGCGTCTTCTTCTTCAAGAGATTCCTGCACCTCCTCATCATCGGATTCCACTGAAGCTTCTTTTTCCACTCGCACTGTCTCTGGAGTTTGAACTTCTAACTGCACCTGCTTGCTAGTACCCTAACCTCCATGACCAGATTCCTTTTTCTGACAGTGCGGTGTCTGACATTATACATTATTCAAGGCATTCTTGCAAAACTCATCAAATTCACATTCTCATTTCTCCAGACCATTATCTGTCCTCAAGGGCTTGATCTTCTTTCCAGTCTGCTTCTCGATCAAGGCTTTCCACTGTTTAAAGGTGACGAAGACATCACTCTTATGCTTCAAGAAGTAAACCCATACCTTCCTTGAATAATCATCAATGAAGGTCAACAGATAGTGTGATCCACCTTTAGATGTAACTGGATAAGGACCCCAAAGATCTGAGTGAATATAATCCACAGTATCCTTGGTTGTATGAAGAGCTTTGCTGAACTTCACCCAGCACTGTTTACCATAGACAGAATGCTCACAGAAATCCTGCTTCCCGGTTTTCTGGCCACAGAGTCAACCTCGTTTACTCAATTCTGTCATACCCCGGAAGACTCATATGCCCTAGTCGCATATGCCCCAACTGAGTAGAAAGAGCATCTGAATCACCTGAGGAAGTCACATCAGCACTACCAACTATAGTGCTTCCTTGAAGATGAGAAAGTCCTTTGACTATCTTTCCCTTCATCACGACAAGCGCACCCCTTGAGACTTTCAAAACAACCATCATCCGAGGCTATTCACATAGCGAGAGGGAAAGGAAGGTTCAGCCACTAGACTAAACTACTGCAGTGAAAGTGAGTAGCTTTATGCTCTTTAATGACTCATTACCTCGAATCTTGGGATAGAGAGAAGAGAAGGCATTGTCTTTCCTTGATGGAAAAGAACTCTGTGGTATAGCTATCATTAACGGAGGAAATTCTCCTTGATCTTTCTAGGGCTATTTGAACTAAGCCGAATCTGTGGACATGGAATTAGCATTCCTTTCACCGCCTCAAGGCCCCGATCTTACTCTTTCAGAAAGAAGGTAGAGTGAACAAATCCCTATTAGCTCTTAATCGGTGGGCTAAGTCCGAACTTCCTTAGTCAGCCTTCTGCTCTTCGAATACCGCTCAGTGGGGGATTAAGTCAGTTCAGTTACTTCCCCAATCAGTACAATCGTATGAGTCCTGGCCTAATTCTTTAGGGCTATCAGTCAAAGTAGGAAAGAAAAAGACCTTACCCTTAATAGCAATAGCTCGAGTGGAAAGCAGATCTCAGTCACAAAAGGCCGAAAGGCAGCACAAATCTGAGGCTGAAACTCGTTCAAATGCCGCTCTTGGTCTTACCGGTGTGGGAGTATGAGTGATCCTATCCGCTGCTTGGATCTTTCCTGTGTTTGCACAAATCCCCTGTTCCCTTTGCGGGTGGATGCATCGAATGCAAGGCAAGCAGCTCCTATCGAAAGGCTTTGAGGTTTAGAATCCTTTGTTTGGTGGTATCGTATATAAGGCCGCTATTCCTTGCCTTTAGTCTAGTCAGGAATAGAGTACGGCCTTGACCTTAACGGCTCATATGCGCTGTTAGGTTAGATAAGTTTAGCATTGAGTAAGCGCTTGAAGGCAAGTAAGGAAAATCCCACAATGTCAAACCTGCAAAGAACTCGATTCTATCAAATCTGAAAGTGACACAGCTGCTTCAAGGGAGATTCATTTTCATTCTCCCCAAAGGCCTGCCTATTCGTAGGAGCATTAGTCAACTTCTCTAGCTGCCTAAGAGGGCATTCTTCCAAAGAGCGGTAAGACCCCCTCTCTCTGAAGAGTGACGATTTATGACATCGAATTCCCTCTGCGAGCAAGCGGATCTAATGCACCATTCTTCGGCCTCTTACGAAGAGTTTCGATGTACCGGATCGTCTTGTCTTTCATCAATATTCGGCAGGAGCTTTGATGCGGGGATTCCCAGCTGTTGTGGGCATCGCCCTATACTTAGCGAAAGAACTTGATTTCGCCCTTCCTTGATCAATCACTTTAAAGCTCTTACTTCTTGCTCTTCAACGATATAGAGCAGTCTCCAATGACAATTAAATCTTGATTTCCAGTGATGGATTCCCCGTCCAGCGCATCTCCTGCCCAATCTGCATCGGAGTCTCCTGTCATCTGAAGGGAACTGGAAAGGGAAAGGCTTACTTTGATTGGAACTATGCGCCTGGAAAGCAGGATTTAAATGGTTGTAAGACTCGTTCATTTCTTTTTCTATCTCCTTCCTGAAGGTATGATTATGATTCTCTAACTGAACTGTCCGTAGGGCAACTGATGAAACAAGAGAAAATGCTATTTTTCCACACTAACTAATTGGCCTGGCCTATCCGGTTCTATAGATTAGACTGCCAAGCTCAAAGCTTAAAGGCAAAGATCACATTCCTACTTCAAGCTAAAGGCGAAAGAAGTGGCTTAGCTTAACCTCTTCATAGACACATGGGCGAAAAAAGGATTTAGGTTCAAATCAATCTCCCCTTCGAACTTCGGATTCGTTCAAAGAGAAAGAGTGGTACTTGCTATTTCTTTCTCCCTTCCTTTTTCCCTCTCTTCAAGTGATGTGATTGACCCTATTAGTGAGCCAACAAGCAAGGGACTGAGACAGACTATTCCCTTTGATTGCTCTGTAACTAGGGATTCATTAAGATCTAATATGGAGGAGAGGAAATACGACCAGGTCACTGAATTCTTTCTTGAAGGAAAGGGAATCAATAGATGGGATTCATACTACTAATAAGTCCCAAGCTAAAGGGAAAGAGAAAAGCAAGCAACCGCCCCATTTCTTTACTTGAACAACGGAGTTCCAGAACAGGTCCAATGGTACGCTCCGTGCCTGGTCTACAATACATGAACTACCAGTTCAATTTGAAAGTTATAAACATACCGGATGGTTCAATAAAAAGCACTTGAAAACGAGCGACCATAATAAGAATATGGAGGGGTTGATCTTCCCAAGTGGAATTGGCTTTGTTTTAAGTGCACGCAGTGAGACAACCAGTACAGCTGGTATTGAACCAGGCTTGTTGGAAGAGACTGATGGATATGGATCCAGAGTTGTGCCCAAGATTAATAAACAACTGGTTTTGATTGGACCACCGGGAATAGAACACTGCCTTCGGCTGGGGTATCCTATCGATATATCCTCCCGTTACTTTCGGCCTCTGAGACAACTCGCACCTTTACAACGTCTAATAAATGTAGGAACCGATTAGGGTAGCTGAAAGTTATGAGAAAGCGCCAATACCAACATCAGAGATCACGATTACAGTGTCTGGGAGGGGATCTCTCTTATACGAAACCTTAATATAAAGCCGGGAAGAGGTCTAAATAAGAAAGGTTAGGCTTATAAGATAATATAAGAGAAGGGTAGGAGTCTCCGGGCAGAGTGACTCCAGGGACGTAACTCAAGCCTTCGATACTATATCGGTGAAGACCGCATGTTTGAAGCACAGTATCGCCCAGAAGCTTATGGTCTGATCGATGGGTAAATGTATGGATTGAGGATTTCCGGAATCGTGTGTTTAGCACGAGTGGAAAAGACCTTGTTTGAAAATCAATCCAGTGACCCGATCGAAAAGGTCATTGGGAGAACGATTAGCTAATCCGTTTGAATCGCTGTTAGCTAACTGTTTGGGATAAATTTGTTCTTAGCAGCAAAAATCTGATTTTTCTCTAAAGGTAGTGAGTGGACACTTAGTCTAGTCTGCCAATCGCTGTTCTTCCCTTTACCTAACCTCCGTCCTTTATTCAAAATCTTTAGGATAAAACCTACCCGATGATTCATAGTATTTCTGGCAAAGCCCTCTTTTGTCGGGCGCACGAGACCCTCTAGAAGCGGATTCTGTTCCATGAGATACGTCCTTTCGAATCCTACTCGGAATATGAACACACTGGTTCCAACGAATCAAGTTGCACCCAGATTCAATCTTCTCAACTACGAGCGAAGTGCTGCAAACAAAGCAGCAGAGCAGCGCGCTAAGATAGGGGTCCAGAGTGGGCGATCCAATCATTTGCACCTATGCCCAGTAGGGGGACTACCTCGGGTTTGTTTTCTTCTATTCAACGAAGATAGGTTGACACTACCAGGTCCAATTCAACACAAAAACGACTTCTTAGCGAAACAACCCTCCTCCTAACTTCTTTCTAGCATACCGAGGAAAGAGAATCCCTGGAGTCGTTTATCTACGTTTGAGCAAGTTGGTTGGAAAAAGATGACTTCCGATCTAATCTCACTTTTTTAATGTATGTTGATATGGAGCTTTCTAAGCCTTTTACACCTAGCCCAGCCTCCCTATTTCAAGCTCAGGAGAGAGAGCCCGAGGGAGAAGCTGTTGTCTCTTTTGTTGAAAAGACTGTTCACTCAGGGGTAGCGGTGAATAGGAACTCTACTTTCTTCTCGAATGGGTATAGTAAGTGTGCCACGAGTGCTCCGCTTCTGCTTCTCTCTAATAACGAAAAAATAACTCTTTCAGAAAGCAAAGCTCAGTCTAAGCTATCTAAGCTAGAACTTAAGGCCGACCTCTTTTCCGGGGATACCCCACTTCCCGGTCTAGCTTCACTAACTGTATTCACAGCTTTCCATATCTCGGAACCAGATCTACTTTCTCATCGGCATTCTCTAAATGAATTACGTTATGGTCTTGAACTCTCGATATATCATATGTAATAAATGATCGAGGTAAGCTTGTCTTTTACGTCATATGCTTTCCTCTTTTGTTACTCTGATCTCTGATAGTGGCTTTTGCCTAAGCTGAGCTTTCTTTCATAGCTTTCTTGAAGGGCGAAGGGCTCGGGAGCTAGGTTAAGACCCTTAGGAGACCCTGAGTACAATACAATACCCTTTTTTCTCTTTTTCCTTTGTTGGACATTCAGCCTTCGGGCAAACGGCTTGGGGCTCTTCTTCTCTCTTTCATTAACGAGGCTCGTACATACACAGATTTAGGTAGTGAATCTCCTTCCGAGCTCACATTCGTGTTCTAGAAATTTCATAAGTAAGAGAAGAAAGCACTACATCCGAGCCCTGTCTTTCAAACTCAAAATATCATAAGAGAAGAGAAATGAAAGTCTAGTTCGGATCTTTCAATCTTCACTTAGTCAAATAGTTGATTTAGAAAGCGACAGGCCCATAGAGCTTAGCCATGTGTAGACCGAAATGGTCTCGCGAAGCCGGTCACCTTAGATCGCCTACAATCCTATCTGACTATTGAAGAAAAGAAAGGTGAAGATTCGAGAAAACGTCCGTTCACGTCAGGCAATGTTTCGTTTCGAGATTGGCTTGGTGTGAAGTGTACTAAACAAGCAAGGGATTGAGCTTTAGAAAGCCGTTGCGCCTTAGTCGCGCATCTGTTTTCTTGCTGGTTAAGAAGATAAAAAAGAATGCATTGCATGAACATTGGGATGCCCAAGAAAAAAAAGGAAGGTAGGAAAGAATTTCTCACTCTTCTAAGCGGAGTTATGTCAAAAGGACCAACGACGATGAAGGAGGAGTAGGAGTAGGAGCTCCAATTCGGACGGAATCGCGAGATAGACAATGAGAAAAGAGGGGAGAGCACTTAGACAATTCACTTTGAGTACAGGGAAGTCCGCTGGTAGGAATTCTTCAGGGCGTATTACGGTTTTTCACCGAGGGGGTGGATCGAAGCGATTGCAGCGAAGAATTGATCTGAAACGAAGCACTTCGTCTATGGGCATTGTAGAAAGGATAGAATATGACCCTAATCGTTCTTCTCGGATCGCTCCAGTACGATGGATCGAGGGGGTGCAGCTACAGCTACGTCGCCAGAGGAAATGCAACACGATAGAGGAGTTCGCTCCGCCGCGTAAGATCCTCGAACCTACCACGACCACCATCCGCGGCCTATTTTCGTTCTCTTCCCTGCCCGGGAAGGTGGATCAAAGAAAGGTAGCTTGCTTCTCTCCTGGACTGATGGCGGCTTATGTAGTGGTCGGCCTTCCTACCAGAATGCCCCCTTGGTTGAAGAGTAAGGGCGCAGGAAGCAAAAAAACTTGCGCGAAGGACGTTTTCTTCTCTGCCTTCTCCTCTCCAAAGGCCAAGGGAGAGACTGCATCCCTTTCTTTCGGTAGCTCTTTTGCTTTCCCAAGGATAGCGGTAGCTGGGGCAAAGCCCGCTTTCTTCGCTCCGCGAATGAGAGAGAAACTCAGAGGAAAAAACACGTTCTCTCTTTGCGAGGTCCGACAGTGGAGAACGCATAGCATTCTCTGGGCACATAGGATCAAACGTAAAGCAGCGCTTTCTCTAAAGAGTTTGAGAGGGCAAGAGACTTTAGGAGCTGCTGAGCATAACGAATCGAAGCCAAAGACGGATCAAAGTAGCTTGCCTGCCAAGCCGATAGGCGAAGGGCCGAAGGATGGAGCGTGCAAAGTCGATCGTGCACCTGTCGTGTGACCCGTTGGTCCTAAGCAATGTCTTGCGCGAAGCGACCCACCTAGAAACAGCTCTCCTTTATGTTAGGGGGCACTAAAATGGAACTTCGATCGGATGCGGGTATCCAATCCCGCCGCTGAGATGTCCAGCGGATTCCTGGGCCTTGACGAATGGCCGGCCACCTTTTACGTTAGAAGAGCAAAAGGCCCGGGGTATAGCAGGATGAACCAATGTGAATGAGTGTAAGCTTCGTTGCCCGAACACGATTGGTGCTGACCACACTAGGTGCTACCGTGGTAGCAAGAGAGGCCAGGCGGTGACAATTGAGAGGTTGTCACTGAGCATTCCTAGTCACACGGGAAGAGAGGTCAAATGGCAAGGCAAGGCCATACGCCCGTTTGGCTCCTCGCGGAGTATAGCTCACATCCAAACATCTGATTGGGGAACGGGGCAACGCCCATGAAGCTCCGGCAGAAAGGGAAGGCCTGCCAGGCCGTATGCCCATGGGTGCAGGATTCTTCGAAAAAGCGCGGGCTGACTCGGAGACCTGGGACCTTGGCTTAGCAACGAATGAAGGGGAGCTCTTCGAGCTTTCTCCGCCAGCGGCTTATGTAGTGGTCGGCCTTATAAAGCTCGCTAAGCTTCGCTTCCCTCCCCCTTAAACAATGAAGTGGAAAGTCTTCACTTAGTAGTAGTAGTCGGCATTCTATAAGCGACTTGTCGAGTCTACGAAGCAAAGCTTCTTGTAGTCGGCCCAACCTTCCTCTCGCTTCGCTCGAGAGACTTCGTACCCAGCAATCAAACTCCTGTGCTAACGCACAACGAGCAAGAAAACGGATGCGCTAACGCGCAACGGCTTTCGCGGAAGTGCGCTCGGGCCGTTGCTTGTTTGGTCGAGCTCAATCAACCCTCTCGCTTTGCTCGAGCGACTACGTTCCTCCCTTCATTTGCTTGCCTCCTCCCAGCTCAGAATGCCTAATGCCTATTATCTTATCTAGTTCTAGAAGCTAACCGCCAGAAGCTCACCCTTCGGGTCTCGCTGGAAGCGCGGGAGGCCAAGCATTCTGCGTCACGTCCCGGCCTGGGAGCCCCGTTCGCCTTTGGTACTTCAGTAGATCTTCAAAAAAAAAGCGCTACTTCAATGCAGCCTTAACTACAACTACATTACGCAAGCTCCACCAATACCTACCTATAGAGTCAAAAAAGTACCAGTGACGGTTACTTTGACGGTTTATGGATTCAGTCAGCTAAACTCCTCAATAAATATCAACAAACAACATGTCGTGACCGGTTAGGCTTGGTTTACTTTGTAATGAATGTAAACTCAAATTGGTGGCGTTTATTCAAAGAAAGGGAACCGAAGGTTTCCTTATAGTTCAATGGCTCCCACCCACACTCAGCTAAGAGCGTAGGAGACTGCAACGGGTTGTGAAACCCCATTACAGTAACAAGGAGTTGCATGGTTCCTTTTCACAATGAGGAGGACTAGTAACCGTAGGTAATACCCCACAAGTCTAATCTAGGCCAACTTCCTGTACAATATCATAGAGACGCCATAGTAGACCCCAACGCACTAATAAAGGATCAGTGCGTCGGACATACCAATGGGACTCCACAAGAGGACTATCCAGGAAAGCCTCAAGTGGGACCGAGGGGTCTATAGATAGCAAGCTATACCACTTGACATAGCCTAACCATGACTTCACCCAATTCCTTAAAAGAGAGTACTCCAAGAAGCTTAAACAAGAAGCATCCCCTCAACTCAAACTCAAAGAGCTCAAGAGGAGGGTCTTTAACTCACGGGGAGCTAACCTCTCCAATAAGTACCTTTTCAGTTTCCCTAAAAGGTATGGGTTTAAGGGAAGGCCACCATCAAGGAGCAAATCCATCGGTAACTTAGTCCTTCGGAAAAGAAGCCGAAACCGACGCCATTTGGCCGATTTAGACTTTTTCCCAGCGGAGCGAGTTCGGTAACCTGCTCCACCAATCCGCATCAAGAGATAATAATCCTCCACATGAGACTTCTCCCTAATGGCCATAAGACCATAAGGGTGATGGAAGCCAAGTAAGGTTCGCATGGATATCGGGGATAAATCCACCTGCATACCCTTAACTAAGAACCTCTTAGCGAACTCGGCAGCACCTGAAGACGACACCAACGACTTGTGATAAGAAAGATTAACACCAAGTCGTTGAAGAGCTAACCTGTACTACTCAGCAACCAGTGGATCGGTGATGAGAACATCATCACCTAGCACTGCATACCTATCGAACCGGACCCCTGGTCTAACCTGCTCCGCTGCCCACCACACCAGTAAATGGTGCGAAAAGGCAAACAGAGGCCAAGAGCCATAATATCCCAACGGTTGACCAGCAACGAACGAAAAGCGTACCGCCTAACGAACGGCACAATAAACAGATTCGTCGCAAGAGTGCTATTAACAACACTCGATGCGAATGACCGGTCAAACAGTAGGGCAACTCTTTCAAATAGATAGACTAGTGGCCACCTATCTGTGGCACTCTTCAAATCATAACTGAAACAGTTGTCGCTGGGAACTAACCGACGCAAGGGTCTAAGTTGATCATAGGTGCCGTCCATTGGAATGGTCTTCAATATAGACGCAAACCAACAGTGCACGGGTCTTAATAACCAAAGGTTAATATAGTTACCAATTGCGAATATACGACGCTTTCCAGCTCCCTCAAGAGAACAACCTAGTCGCCCCGCGGGGGAATCGAATCCCAAGGTCGTCACAAGACGGTAGAAGAGGACCTATTCGCCTCTCAAACAAGTCTAAATCTTCTGGTGTGAACTTTTTATTATTCACATCAAAAGCGTAACGAACCCTTGGAGGCCAAAGACAGCCCTGATAAAATTGCTCACCTTTTGCATGAACTTTGTTCATAAGGAACTGAAAGGCCCCCAACTCATGAGGAAAAGACGTGAAAGAAGAACGGAAACGAGAAACCTTCTCAGGTTTCAGTTTCATACGTTCAATCCACACCCTTTTCGTCAATGAGTGGGTTGGTAAAGTTTTCCAGGTTGGTTCAAACGTAAGCCCTTGTTCAAGGGGAATACGTTTTATCCAGGGAACATAGCGATTAACCAGGCGGTTAAAACATTCTTTGATTGAACCGACTAGCTCCAAGACTGAATCCATGTCAGTCACCGGTGTCACTATGCTTGCAAAAGTGGACTTATCAACCTTCTTGGCCAAGGTAATAACCTTAGACAAAGAAAAAATTGACAAATACCATTTTACAAGTAAATCAGACTTTTCGTCTCTCCTCCGAATCATCGCACGATGATGAGGCGGAATAATCCGAGGGAGCCCAGACCTAGTGAGGGAAACTGGAAGCGCACCTGAAGGGTGGACGAATTCATCTCCACCATAGGCCATCATTAAGGCGGAGGCCGCTTGTTTGAGATATAAGGCACAAAAAAGCCAACCAGACTTGCGGCCCAACTGAAGGATGCGTTTAGCAACACCGAAGGTTTCCTTGGTACTTTAGTAGTACGACTGTTGTTATACTACTATTAATATTAAGTAGCTGTACAACAGAATGCCGTTCGCCTTGACTTTAGTATTGAGTAGTACTTAAGTAGCTAAGTTTCCAAAGGTGGGTGAACAGCCCCCTGTCCTTTATAGTCGTAAAGGGCTTCTCAGAAAAGTCAGGAAGGAGGCATTCGAAAGGCCGACCACTATATCATAGGCCTTCCGGTGGGAAGGCCGACGACTACACGGACTCTATACCAAGTCATGAGCGATAGCGAAGCCAAGCCGCCGCCTATAGGCGAAAGGACGAAAGCCCCACGAAGGCCTATGATATAGTAAGAAAGAAAGTACGAAAATAAGTACGTTAAGGTTACGAAGTCACTTAGCCGTCTACAAAGGGAAAGGCGTCGGTACGGAGTCACGTCAGCTGTGGATATAGACTAGGCTATAAGGAACAGAGTCTTAAACTATGGACCGAGACTACACTAAGGAACAAGGAAGCTTGACTGAGCAAAGAAGTCAAGGAACGAAGCTGCTTCTCTAATAGCCCCGTTGAATAGGAGGCGAAGGCTTTTTGAAAAAGTCTTTTTTTTGTGTAAATGCATTTTTTTTGAATTTCTATTTAGAGAGAGAGGGCTTCAAGTTCTTAGGAAGAGCCGTACGAGGCAGCTCACGTACGGTTCGGGAGCCGAGCCCCAGCACAGGCAGGGGCTTAGGTCAACACTTATATAATAGCCAGTCATCAATTGGAAGCGGGCAAGATGGTGATGAATTGCAATTGGTCTAAACCTTCGACCAGCGACTTATTGCGACCCGCCCAGAATGCCAATACATACTAAGACCTTATTCACATCAGGAGGTTTGAAGACGCTCGACTGATAAGGAGAGGTATGAAATCATTCGAGCGAAGCGAGAGGCATGAAGTTCTCGACTGAACAAGCAAGGGACTGAGCGCAAACGCGCGTTTGCCAACAAGCAACGGATTGAGCTAGCGCGAAAGCCGTTGCTTGTTAGTACGCACAGGAGTTTTCTTGCTTCCGACGCACAGGAGTTTTCTTGCTCGTTGCGCGTTAGCGCATCCGTTTTCTTGCCTCACGCACAGGAGTTTTCTTGCTGGGGGAGGAAGTTTTATCGACCAACGGGAGAGGAACGTATGGCAGCTCGAGGAGGAGCTAGGGCGGACCCAAGAAGCCCAAGAACGGGATAGGGCCCGAGCCGTAGAGCGACAAAGACTTTGGCAGGACATATATAGAATCCGCCAAAGAAGTCAGGTTTTCAAAATCAAAAAGAAGATTCAGAATTAATGAAATTCAATATCAGCAAGACCGACGAAGAAGATTCGGTCGTGGGTAGAAACTTTGCTTGGGCCTTTCGTTTTCGATTCCCATTAGCCGGGTCGCCTTAAAATTCGCTTAGTAGCTTAACTCTTTCTACTGGCGTGGCGCTGCTGGATGCTTCTGATCAATAGAACAGGAAAAGGAGTCAGCCAAAAAGAAAGACCACCAAAAGTAACGACCACCAAGATACGCATAGTGATTCGATCTTTTGATCACCCATTTTTGGAAAACCATTTTGGGGGGCTTCCGCCTTACACACGGAAGATTGGATTGCCTGAATCACGAGTCTTATATACTGTGTTACGATCACCTCATATTGATAAAAAGTCCAGAGAACAATTTGAAATGGAAATCAAGAAACAATTTCTGGTCATAAAAACAGAAACGCATGAATTGCGCAAGAAGTTCTTTCGGTTAAAACGCCGTGCGACTCGGAGGACATAAGACTGATTGGTCAAGCCAAAAAGATTGCCGGCAGAATGCTCCTACCCCACCATGCCTGGCCCTTTACCTTACCTTAAGAAGAAATGGGGGGTATGAAGCGTGGGAAAGAATGCAAGAAGTGTATGATACAACAGGTAACCTTAAGGAGTGGCGGCAAAGCTCTTGATTGATCAACGCGAGTGAACTGTGCTTAGACGCTTCGTAAAACCGCACCGATCTACGAGAGGAGCTGATGGATGAGTAGGCTTCCCCTTTCGATTCACGGAATGTGATCTGGGACACGATGGGGGTTTGCGTGCCTCGGTAGGAAAGAGATCACCGGAGTATAGCACAAGATCGCCTTTTTTTTCTTGCTGCCATGGGGTCGACCTGTAAACAAGGTAAACCCAATGGGAACCAAAAACAAACGGGAGGGTACCACATTGACATTGGGCAGAAGACGATCCAAAAAGCGAAGGCTCACCCAGCTGAAGGCGATCGGCAGTGAGGTCTTACGAGCCTTATTATTAGAGAAAGGGGAAAGGGGCAACCTATCTTACTAATAATAAGAAAGGGGGTGAGATAGGCGACAGGTAGCTTGCTTCCAAGCCGGCCCGGCCGCGAGGAATCAAGAGATCTTTGCCGGTGCTGACTTGGATCTCGGGTGACGGAATAAGGCGCCCAGAAGCGACGAGCAGTCGCGGTCGAAGCTTGGCTCTAGGCGATAGGCTAGCAGTAAGCTTGGCTACAGCGAAGCGCTTACCAAGCGCGAAGGAAAGGGCCTTCGCCACTTGAGCCGTATGCGGGGGAACTCGCACGTGCGGTTCTTAGGGGGGAGAGCTAGTAGGAACCATCCTATCCCAATAGCGTATATTTGGAGCTCAATATGAAATCCTATTTTCTTGCAAGACCCGTTCGGATAAGGGAAAACTCCAGAGATTGCTTCGAAGTAAGATCCTTGCGTTGACCCTTTCCTGAACCAGAACCGGGGGGGGGGGAGGGGGGATCAAAATGTCCCATCAATAAAGTGAGAGCTTTACGGACCTTCCCCACCCCCCTTTCCATTCTTCCTTCCCCTCTCACTCCCCCTTTTTCAAGAAAGAAGCCCCGCTCCCTAAGGGGCCCCTCTCTGATAAGGAAGGAAAAAAAAAAGAATAGACTATGTTTCGACCGTTATCTCCTTATCTGAAATCCTCATTCTGCCACTTACTGATTTGCTTGTTTTTTTTGGCACCCCTTATGTTCTCTCTCTATCTCTTTTTTGATTTGGTTGGGTTAAATCCCGACCTAATTCTTCTGAAAGTGAAGACTGCTTTTCTCCTCCACGGGTTACGTACTCTTTTTCGGTTCTTTGGTTTTGGAGTACCCCTTTTAGTTCTTGCTTCTATCGTCAGTTCGGTAGGGGGTTCCAGCGTTTACATGATGGACTCCTCGGATTCAGATTCGGGCGCAGCAAGCTCGTCCTCCTGGACGCGTGCCCTGCTCGGATCAATCTCTTCGGAAACGGAAACAGGGGGTACGTCCGTAAATCAAGGAGTAGCACGGCCTGTGCCTCCCGCTAATCCAGTTGCTTCCGGGGAGGCGGAAGCCGGTCCATCGCATGTCCTTCCCTTTCCTTATGACGACGAAGAGGTTGTCGGGGGGGATTCGGTGCTGTCTATACAGCGGAGACTTTTGGGAAAATACGACTCTCCTTCCGCCCATGATATAGCAATGGCACGGATTGAGGCCCAAGATCTGATGGAAGTCAAAGTCGACATTGTCCGTCTCATGGCGCCTCGTGACCCGGAGGGGGATTGGGAGCGGCAAGGGGCCCGCGCCCTCGATAACCCCCGAACCCTCACAGGGGAGGACTCACTAGAGAGGCTAGTTAAAATCCTTGAGCGAATCAAGGAGGGGGATGAGGCAACCATCGAAGCTTTAAAGTAGAAAATGATCGGCAGGAGAAGACGAGATGAAGATGCGGCATCTTCCTCATAGATTCAGGTCTCTGGTTTGATGGAATTCTTATAGTTGGACTACTAAGGTGAAAAGACAGGATGTATTCCGACAAAATGCTATTGATTTTAGGAGCACTGGCCGCCATGGCCCAAACGAAAGTCAAAAGACCTCTAGCTCATAGTTCAATTGGACATGTAGGTTATATTCGTACTGGTTTCTCATGTGGAACCATAGAAGGAATTCAATCACTACTAATTGGTATAAAAATGAAACGCAGCATAATTATTGAATTTTAGTATACTTGATATAACAGTACAACCAATGCAACTGAATGCAGGCTAGAGCAGCAAGAGCGCAAATAAAGTATCACGGGATATTGCTATCCAATGACAGACGATTTGGTCAAAATAGGGGCACTTCATCCCGCTCGGGCCTCTCTTTGGAGAGTCCCTTCTTTCCAATCAATAAATATAGTGCTGGCTCGCCATTCATATTATTTCTGCTTGACCGGTACCAAGAACTCCATTTTCAATGAATTCTGGGTCTGGGCGCTTAGCAACCCCTACTTTCACATTTCTTCCTATGAAACTACTTGGTCTACTTCCATTTAGACTGAGATGGCTTCTCTTTCGACGGATTGATCCGGACTTCCCCACTTCAACACTCGCAGGAAAGACCTTCATCCTACTGAAGCTGCTAACAGAGACTGAGCAGATATTGACCTATGAGATTTGTAACTTCGGCTTGGCACCTTCCTTTGGTTCGTGCTCGCACGGGCCGTTTCTCTGTCAATCTCGAATTCGAATCTTTGTTTACCCGTAGGCCTTCCAGGATCACTTTTTGAGCTCGCAACGTTGAGTTTTATTCCCAGTTGATCCTTACTAATCCATATGAAGTTAGGTTAGCTACTTCCCTCAGTGGGATAAGGAATTTCAGAAAAGAAAACCCGAATGAAATAGGATTTTTCCTATCTAAGCTTTGAACCAGCCTTATAGATAGACCATTTTTCTTTAAAGAAAGTCCGAAATTTGAGTTTTCTTTTTCATTCTATTCTAAAAATAAAATACTTCCAGCCAGGCTTTCTGTGCTAATCCGCATTGCTTTCAAGCTTTAGGAGAAATAAATTGAAAATGGAACGAGCCTTAGTTCGGTTCTGGTGCTCAATCTAGTAATAGTACGGGCAGGGCAGGGCCAATTAAGAAAGATTTTGTAGGGAAACCCGAGTTCAACTAGAGTAGCGAACCTGGAAAGCTTAGTAGTTAGCCAGGAAAGCTGGAGTATAACGCAAACTGGATAAGCGAATAAAGTCATTTTTTCACGAATTCTAGGCGGTTGTAGAGGGATTAAGCATTCCTTTGAACGCAATGAGAAGATCTAGGGTATCAAGTAGCTCCCCAGTAGAAAAAAGAAAATCTCGTCCCGACCTGGGGTTGGCTTGAGAAGGAGAGTCTCGCCGGTTGTTAACAAAGCGGCATGCAAGGAAGCAAAGATGAACCGGCTTGGGGGGAATAAAGAATATGAATGTTCGGGTGGGTCCTTAACACCAAACTACCTTCTCTTCTAATCCTGCTACGAAATCTCGATTTTAAGGCGGTAAGGTTTTGAGCCAATCAAGTAAGCGAGTACCAGTATCCGTCCCTGCTGTCGCAGGTGATGAAGTAGTGGGAGTAAGAAAGGGTTAGTGAATGAAATTCCTTCAAACCTGTCAGTGTGAAATCAAGCTTCATAGTCAACAGAGTCAAACGGTGAAACGAAATCTCTTTCATACAAATCTTATCTTATGCTTGCCCGAGGGGATAGCAACTTCTTAGAAAAGCAAGGACGGAACTAGTTTTCAAGCGGAATTCGAAGATTAGTCTTTCTCGCCTTTCTGCTACCTCAGAAGAGGAAATTCCATTTTCAAAATCAAGATGAAGCAGTCCAATCCTGAATGAGATCTTTTGGGCTCGACTCGAGAGGATCAAACAGAAGACAGCGCCATGTTAATGCGATCGCAAGACAAAGAAGCTGCGATCACAACATGAACAAGCAAAAAAAAAAAGAGGGGCTTTCATCACTTTTTTTTTTTCTCATATTTCGCAGGTAAAATAGACTAGTCAAATTCAAGTGGAGATTGAACGCTAGAAGGCACAGATAGGAACTGCGAGCACGGATTATAATCAGAAGGCGAGCGAGCTGTGTTCACTTAAAGCTTCACTTCAGGTTTTGTAGTAGGAAATGCTCCAAGGAAAGAGATTTGAAGACGTAGCGCAGTCTGTAATGAGAGCGGGATTCTGACTTCTAAAACTACGTTTCTTTCTTCATATGGAATAAGATATGTCTTTTTAGTGCTTCGCCTCGTAAGTGCTAACGCTGTAACGTTCTAACGATCTCCAGCCGGGACTGTGCTATTTGAAAGCTATTATATTTTTTTCAAACGTCATCCATTAGATCAACCTGTGCCTCATCAGTTAGCGAGAAGAGGGCTGAAATAGCTTATATAGTAGCAGCTCCTTTTCTTCCCCAGTATCATATGGTAAGACTTATTTTTTTATCTTAACCCTTTATGCATTTGCAAGGGAGTTGCTTTTGAAGCGAAGCGAGGTAATACGGTCCAGCCGATCAAATAAGGTTTCTTGCAGCAGTCTCTCTTTCCTTTTCTTTTACTATAAATAAGGTTGACTCCGCCCTTTGACACCATTAGAAAGCTGGACTATCTCAAGCCAGCAAGAAAGCAAAGTTTGAAACTAAGGTTAAGTTCATTTGCTCCTTACTTAGGATTGTCCGAGGAGTTCATAGTTCCATTCTACCTACGAAAAGAATCCTTCTACTCCTCCGCCATATAGGCCTTATCTTTGGAGTTATCTTGCACTTCAGCCCTTAGGAGAAAGGTTACAGGCTGCCCTGTCTCTGTCAACCTATTTTCAAAGCCTGTTTTCTTACTATGGGGATTAGGGCCCGCCTTTTCTTTCCTTTGAGCCAGTTCAAGTCTTTTCCCATTGATAACTTTTTTACCCTGCCAGTGGAAGTTTCCTTTTGAGACAGCCGAGACAAGAAAGAGGGTGCAC
The DNA here is from genome assembly GCA_037074505.1 of Albizia julibrissin. Taxonomy (NCBI): domain Eukaryota; kingdom Viridiplantae; phylum Streptophyta; class Magnoliopsida; order Fabales; family Fabaceae; genus Albizia; species Albizia julibrissin. The sequence continues at coordinate 228,188 of JAYWLI010000087.1, forward strand.
GGTAATAGGTTATATCTCAAGCTAGCGTAAGGAATTACCATATATAGGAGAGTTTACTTTTTTCTTTTTCACTTTATTTGATAAGGTACGCAGTCACTCACCCATTTCACTGATAAAAGACAGAATGCCTCAACTGCTACTAATTGATTAAGCCATGAAGCTTAAGAGTTCAATCTCCTACTGGCCTTTACTTCTCTCTATTTTAGAATATTCTAAGAATAAATATGATGTATACTTTATTGAATCTTAGATTAATATCATACTATATTACGTAACTAAATAGTATAGTAAGATAAGATTACGTAATTCAGTAAGAATCCCGCCCAGTCTTTGTGAAGTTTGCAAAGGCTAGCCAGAGTTTTAAAGCATATAAATGGTGTTTTATTTCGCCTCGCTACCAGGATTCCTACTTTAAGGCATTGAAAGTGAAAATACAAAAGACTGACTAGAAAGTCAATTTGGGGAACTTGAGTCGACAAAGAAGCTCACTTCTGGCTAGCTAGCGCTAGCAAAGTGTTCTCCTGCATCCATCTAGAAAGTCGTATTAGTTTATTAGCCGCCCCACCCTATTAAGTTAGTTCGAAGCAAGGATTTCCGCTAGTAGCAGATGGTATTCTCAGGTGAGAAGCATTCGGTCTAGCTAAGACTAAGAGTTAAGCGCTTTAGGTGGTCGTACGACAGAGGTGTGGAAAGAAAGTAGACCATCCTAAAAAAAAGGTTTCTCGGGCTTTCCTAGTCTTTTTTTACTCTAACCTCAGCCTTTGCTTAACTTATATATATGTATTAACTTATATGTGGAAAAACCTAAGGCCTGCGCTACTACTACTGCACCTAGCATGATGGAAAGTGAGATGGCTTTATTTACTATATGGTCGTAGTGCGTTGAGCCCCAAGGAAGGGGTCAAAGGCGCTTTTGGTAGGGTGAGAGCAATCTTTGATTACCTGTGCACAATGGAGTGAGTGGTGCGGACAGAAATCGTATCCTATTTGCACCATGGGTCATGAGGCTGCCTGAGGCACTTCTTCTAAATGATGAGGCGAACAACACGGGTCCGGTCTCATCTGAAGTAGAGGTTTTATTCCATATCGTAAACCCTTTTAATAGACATACTACTAAAACGAATCGTAGGTCTCTAAACGAAACTATCTGCCAAAGTCAAAGACTGAAAATGAGTATCCCTTCTCATCTCATGGCATCTCCTAGACCTATTACTCGATCTGGAGATAGAAGTAGGGTTGCCCTATGACCTTTCATTCAATTTCTTAAGACTATTTTGCGCTCAAGGCTTCCCCTTCTTAGTGACATAATCCCGGAGTGATAAAGGGTTCCTAGCCACCGAGGCCTGTGACCATAGGGTGAAAAAGGCTCCATTTGGCCTTGCTTTATTGAACCTATAGCGCAATCCGGGTATCATTCACGACTAGCAATAGAAAGGAAAGTCCTTCTTGAAAGAGACTTCCATGAAACTTGACGTCGATACTTTCAGTACCTCTCTACTTCAGGCCTATCCGCATTTGGTGCGTAGTGGCCTCTTCCTTTTCCGCCCTTTTCCGCTTGGAGATTCCATTCCGACCTAGCTTGATGACCTCTCACCAACGACCTGGGAAAGTATATGGGAATGCCACTCCTTAATAACAGAATCTCCAAGTCCACTTACCAATTCATTCTTGATAAAGTCCACTCAAGATTAACAGGATCGAAAACAAAGTGCCTCTCATTTGCTGCCTTCACCCCTCTTGCGAAGTCAGTTACATCTACCCTCCCCCAAAATGGTATGCATACTTTAAAGTTACCAGTCAATCTTACTGCTACTATTGAGAAATCGAAAAGTTCTTTCCTGTGGGGATACTGAGGAAAAAAGGAAAATTCACGCAGTGGCATGGGACAGGGTGCGCTTACCTAAGCTAAGGATCCGGGTGGTTTGGGGATAAAAAAGACCTCTGAGACTAAGAAAGCAATGCTTGATAAACTCAGCTGGAGGCTCTTGAAGCACTAAAGTGCTCTATGGTCAAGAGTTTTTAGTAGTAAGCTTAATGCTGATAGATCTATCTTTGATCCCATCAAAGCTAACTCTTCTCACACTTTGAAAAGCATATACAAAAAAGGCAGTGAACTTCTAAAGTTGGGACTCTTTTGGCGTATTGGTAATGGTGAAGATGTCAGCTTTTGGACTGATTGTTGGCTTACAGATGAACCTATATCATGCGAGGCCTTAGTTAATCTCTTAAAAAGCTGAGGAAAGTTTATTATTACTGGAAACAAAGGATTTGTAGGGGTGGGAGACACTATCTCAGATATTTTCACAAATTAGTTCTTTGCACAACTTTCTTTAGTAGCTAATCTCATCGTCTATTACTATTTCTTATAGAAATAGCTTAGTCCCCCACCCTCAACCTATTGACTTTCCTTCACCTTAGATGTTTGTCGGTTACACTAAGACAAGAGAAGTCGGGATTTGTGGCCTACCCCACTTCTATGCGCTACGAGCATCAACTCTCCTTTTAGTTTAGGAAATCCGGAATGGATTTAAGGCATCCTTCCTTCTTCTTTACTTCCTATGAAACTTGTGACTCAGCCTTTTGCTTCTGCCTTTGCTACCGACGGGTTATTTCCTTCTAAAGAATTTCATCCTTAGTTAAGAGTAATCCCCCTTGCCTTGGAGAGCAGTCCAATCGTTATTCCTTCCTTCAACAAAAGCAGAATGGATACAAAGCACCAAAGAACGAAAGTCAACCACTCCTACTCCAACTAGTAAAGCTAGCGCCTCGAACTAATCACATGCTAACTCCGGACTGATTCAAGGACGCCTACCTACTTTACGACAACAGATGCGGATGAACTAGCTTAGCTGCTCGGAGAAAGGCTTTCCTGGAAGAAAGTGGAAGACTACTTATAAGTAAAGATATGCTCGTCTTCCTTCCCCACCTGGAATAGGACTTTGCAGAGGATGAACTCACAAATCTCCAGGTCTGGGAAAAGCGCTAACCTAACTTGAATATTACTGCTAGCAATCAATCTTGTTGGGTGAATCTATGGTCTTTTTTTTAGCCTAAATCGAATATTGACTATTGTCATACAGAATGGTCGTAGAGTGATCTTATATTTCTTTCTTTTTCCGATTGCTTCTTTTGCTTTGACATCCAAGACATGAACAAACAAAGGAAGGGGGAATAGCTCTATTCTTCCCATCTACTCAAGTCAGGGTGAGAGTCGAGTTCAGAGGTTTGAAGACGCTCGACTGGTTGGAGAGGAACGAAGCCCACCAGCCCAAACAAAAAGGCCTTCTATGGCTAATTCCTCGCTTGGCGGATCTTCCTCTCCTATTAGCTTACCTTGGCTTCGAGTTACCCTGGTCCTATCGAACCAGCTACTTCATGGATGGTGGCAAATCCTCAAAGAGAATTTCTTAATAGAACCCTCGCTGGATAAGAACTTTGAGTCAATGAATTAACGCCATTCTCCCTTTGGAGTCATAAAGCTAGTGGCATGCTTACCTTGCCTGGCATCCACTCCCGATTGATTGGATCACTGTAAGAACACACAAAGACATTAGTCAGACATATTGCCTGCCTACTTTTTACCTGCTGCCAAGTCCAAGTTCCGGAGATTGGGCCTAGTGGCATTAGTGAAAGACAGGATTGACCGAGCAAGGAAATGAGTCACTGCCAAGTCAGTAAACTGCTGAGAATGGTGGTGATCTTCCTTCTGCTGTCAAAGGCTTGGATACCAGCGGATCGGATCTAGCCTGAAGAGTGACTGTCCGGAAAACTAGACCCGATGTCGGAGTAGGATTCCCATCTACCAGTAGCTAACCTATCACTGCTAATTCAATCAAGTAAAAGAACATGACAAGCCAGAAAGAAAGGACAAGAGGGTCGAGCTCCGGTCAGAGTTGTCGACGGGACGCTGCTATTGCCTTGGTCCCTCATGAGTGAATTGAATTTCCTTTCCGACGGGGAATCGCTCATCCCTTGCTTGGTTCTGGTCAGTCCGCTACCGAGCTTTCACTTTCAAATCAATCAACCCCGTGCTTTAGATCAGCTAATTGGGAATCTGAATCTGGATCTTCCCCATAAATTGGGATAGGCCACTCATCTTGAATATCTCACTTGGTCTGGCCTGACTGATGAAAGATCTCGTTTTTATGACCATCTTTCTTAAGCCAAAAGAGGAGCTCTCATAGGGATCGTATTGTGGCGAAAAGGTTTCACACAAACCTATGGCATCGATTCTTTCGAGACATTTGCTCCTGTGGCAAAACTAAATTCCATACGAGTCATTCTGTAAGTTGCAGCTAACAGATCTTGGCCACTGCAGCAGCTTGATCTTGACTAGCTTGGGCTTCCTGCCTCTCTTCCATGGCATTCAAGGACCCAAGCTTGGGGCATTCCCTCATGGCATGTGGCCCCTTGCATATTTATTTAGCACCCACCTCTGGGCACATATGCTTTCTTCTTCTCCTCGTAGTCCGGCCTACCATCGATCGTTTGGCTTTCCATCACCACCCTTGGCAATGGCTTTTCCCCCCTGTCCTTGATGGATGTTTTGGATGTGATCTTGTTCAGGCCAGAAGAGTTCAGAGTCTAATCGCAGAGAACTCATACCGTCCCTTGAGCCTATAGATAGAAGGTAGGCCTAGACTTTAAGGTGAATACGTCTTTCTGTGATCTTACGGTAGCGAGTTTCGGTAAGTTCAGTAAGTGAAGTGACGAGCAAAGGTGTACAAAGTCTATGACTCACACGCTTAGGCGGGTTACGGGACTTTGTGATTCTTTCGGACAAGATTGCCTAGATTGATCAGATTCTCTTCCTATCTATTCATAAGACAAGATCAATCAAGGAATCCAGCGGCAGGGTACTTTATTCCGATATCTCCCCCCGAGGGTGAGGTAGACTTCCCTATCCTTAAGGAGAAAATCAGATCTCTTGCTTTGCCCACAAACCCTACTAGCGTAGCAAGTCTGGTCGCAGGTGTGTTGTTCGTTCTAGCGATAGGCTCCAAGCGCGATTCTTATTCTAAATTAGGTTTTCTGTTCTGGAATGAATCTGTTCTAAAGAAAGACCTGCCTATAATATAAGAGGGGCTGGTTCACGGTAATGGGTAATGAATGGTGGTATCGGTCGGGGCAAGCACAGCACTCGTTCCCGCAGCCCTTGTTGCAGCTGATAGACTCAAAAGTAAGGGCACGAAAAGCTGTCTTAAACAAAAAACCTTCTCGCGGGAAGCTTCGATGGGACAATAGCTCTGAAAGTGCTTTTGCCAGCGTAGATGAATCTTATATCGGGTATGATTTCGATCCGGATCTAATGTCTGATTGCGAACATTATTGAGGTCAGTCTATGCTCTTTCCTTAGACTTTGCACCTGCTATGAGCGGTTTTTGGCCCCTTGCGACAAAAACGTACAGCTGGTGAACGGCATTGAATAGAGTTAGATCTCCCAGCGCTGCCCGCTCTTCCTTCTCTCTAGAATGGGATTTTCCGTCAGGATGCTTCCAGACGTGCCTCTACCCTGTATAAGTTGACGATTCTAGACTGATGTATCCCTAACGTATAAAGACTATAGACCGAGACTGTTTTGACTCTAAAGCTATAGCTATATCTTTTAATTTAATTACTATTACTATGAAATCTGACTAAGATGATAGTGCTTTCCTCTTCTTTGTTTATTGTTGTATAGTAATGGTATCAGAAATACCTAATAAGAGGGATTCCGTGGGCCTTACCGAGGAAAGAAATGCTGCTTGCTTTTTGGAGATCTTCTGCCAGGATACAAGACGGAACCATCTCGCACCTTCCCTACCGGACCTGTTCCCGTACTCACGGGCCTTCAAACTCTATTTCTGATCTATTTCTTTCTTGTTAGCTTAACTGGCTAAATGGATTTCATTGGCAGTTCGGTCCGATCAGTCGGATTCATATGTTTTATGGGCTATTTGCCTTGGTTTAGGGGCCAGATTCAGAGCAAATCACTAATGTCGAAACTCTCGCGGCAAAGCCTCGTGGTTGGGACTTGTTTCAATTTACCGAGTTGAGTAAGGATAAATAGCTTTTTTCAGCCAGCTGACGTAGGGGATAGAGCTTTTTAAGCCAGTTACCGATATAAGTTTATTAAACAGCATTCTAGCAAGTTCACCTATTTTGAATTACGTGGGTCTCTACCGGCTATTACCGCATTGGGGGCATCCCCTTCTATAAAGTCTTATAGTCTGATAGTCTATTCGGAGAGGATCAATCTCCTCCCAAGGACTTATCACTAGACGACTCTACCTGGCCAACCAGAACACGAAGGTCCTGATTAGACAGCTCGACAAACCAATCAAATATACAGAACATGATACCGAACTTCCAAGTTGTCACATCAACTTTTGGTTCGTGCCATGTTCGTATAAACATTGGACTGTCTATAAAGTCGTCTAATCTAGCATCAAGTGCCAAAGCGACCTGCAGCCAGAGCGTTGTTGGCATCAGCTGCGAATCCGGCTAGATCCTGGATTCATAGATAGAAAAGCAGCATGGAAGAAAAAGCTAAAGCTAAAGTTTGCCCGCTTGCAAGAATCCTTTTCGTTCTTCCTTGGCAAATCAAATAAAGTCTAATCCAAAAGACGGAAGAAAATTCTTTATACAAAAATACACTTAGACTCATACCACACTCAAAAGAGAGATAGGAAAGAATCTAAAGCTTGCAAGGGCTTCGAACGCTGTTAGGACAGAGAAATTGGAAAGCTAGGACGGCCTTGAATACGGAATAAATTACCAGACGGACTGGCTGGTCCACTTGTACGTAATAGAAGAGAAGTCAAATTCCCCTGATTGGAGTTCCAATAGGGGCTAGTACACATTCCCTGACGAACGAATGCAATACATGGAAGGCTTACGGATGTAGTACAGGACGGCTTTACCTACTTTTCATACTAGGCTATGGAGTCTTTCGTTCTCTGAGAGCGCGTGATTATCTTCTTATTTAGAGTAGGATTCCCGATTCAACTCCGAAAGAGATGCGACTTCCCATCCTGGGCTTTATCCGTTCGCTGAGCACAACAGAATACAGAGGAATGTCAATCATTAAAAATTGGAATTAAAGAAAGATAGCCTTGCAGCAGCCGGAGACATTTTACTAAAACAAAAAATGAAAGACCAAAGGGCGTAAAGCCAAGTCTCGACTAAGACCTCGGATGGGATATTATGAGGTTTAGTGATGGGATATTTTTTTCCAGGAGATATGTACAAGTTGTTGATCTACCTGACTCCGCGATCCCTGAGGGGAGGTTGGGCAAAGCCTAATGATCCGAACCCTTTCTTGTGGAATCTGGAGAAGAAGCTTTCGCGGAATATAACTCTTAACACAGAAGGCAGTGGAAATTTTCTGAATAAATAGCCGTAGGGCTCGCCGACTGGCCTTTATCGGCCCTTCTATCGAGTATGAATAAAATGGGGACACCCCAGCTTAAACCAGGCTTTCTACTAAATAGAAAAAGAAGCCATACAGAACTAATGGATCGAACTCATCCTTGGCTGCTATGAAAGATATCGGCCTTGCGTTGCGAAAGGAACGTTCTGTTTTGAGTTGGAGCACCTTCTTAATTCAACTGTCCTTTCAAGCAAGAGTTGTTTTAGATCAATGAATGAGAAGGAAGAGAGTGAATAGGGCACAGGAAATGAAGTCATACAGGTTCGGAGCGGGAAGCAGGCATTCAGGCTGTGAGGCAATGAAATTGTTAGCTTTCATTCAGTCAGCTTGGTTCTTGGCTTTGCCATTTCCTCTCTCAAGCACTACTTGAAATGAAAGTGCAAGATCAAACAAAGACTGATTTAAAACCTCGCTGTCGCCGAGTCAGTTCTTATCGCCGAATCCGCTGCAAGCGAATGCCTGAGTCATGGGACATTCCTTTCTTCAGTTGAAGCAAGTCAGTCTTTTTTGCTTTCCTTCTCTGTCGGCGGGGTAACTAGAAAAGTACGCATTCAGCTGTGGTGGACTAGGACTCTTTTCATTGGTTTGGCATTGAGTAAGCGCTTGAAGGCACTTAGAAAAGAGAATCCCGGAAGACGAAGATTTCATTCTCATAATCATATTTTCTTCTCTTTCTTTAGAAATAGTGACCTGGCTTCGATTCAAAAGCTGTAGCTTGTTCGGAAAAGAAAGAGGCTGTAGCCCGATATTTGCTTACTGAAGGTATTCTTTGTAGTAAACTAGATCCCAGCAGACACAAGACCTTAGAAAACGGGATTGTATTGAGCTATAGGCACGTTCGGAGATGCTCGAGCGAAGCGAGAGGAAGTGAAACGAGCAATAGCGAGAGGATTGATGAAAGAAGCTTTGGTACGGAGTGAACGAGTCAAGGTTCCTGACTCAATGCCAGGTGAGGTACGCTTTCTTACAAGGGGCGTCGGATCCCGGTAGTGCGCTTAGGGTAGTAGGCCCAGAAGAATGTCGTAGCCATCCTGCCCCAATCGGCCACGGAGCGGGGAGGAATTGCCATATACCATTCAAGCGCATTTTCTTTCAGAGACAGAGGAAACCGCTTTAGAAGCAAGGCTTGATTGATTGGTCGCCGAGTTTCCACAACGGGCCGTAAAATGGGCACCCCTTTCCGGCGTACATGCAGAAGTCGGGGATGGTATAGCTGTCCGGATACCATTCACTATCAACCCATTCTGCGTACGGCGGCTGGTAATTAGAAAGGCCCTGACCCTGCCAACCAAGTCAAAATCAAAAAGAAAGAAGAGAAAGAACTGGGAGTTGGCGCCTACATAACTGGTTGCTTGCTTACCAAGCCATCCTGGCTTTTCGCTCCTCTCCTTACAGTCGAGTTTCACTCCTCTCCCTATCGGTCGAGTCACTTCGTACCTCTCCCAGCAACTAAAGTCCTAACGAGCAAGAAAACGGATGCGCTAACGCGCAACGAGCAAGAAAACTCCTGTGCGTCGGAAGCAAGAAAACGGCTGTGCGTACTAACGCACAACGGCTTTCGCGCTAGCTCAATCCGTTGCTTGTTGGCAAACGCGCGTTTGCGCTCGGGCCCTTGCTTCTTCGAAAGCTATAGGCTTTCGCTAACGTGCGCTAAGTCCGTTGCTTGTTGCAACGGCTTGAGGCATTATTGATTGAGAAAAAATTCTGACCTACAGACTGAACTCCGAAAAGCCTGTAGGATGTAGGACTAGTTAGTGGTTTGACTATAATACATAGAAAGTCTGTCTCTTTTTTAGATGTGGTTGGTTGTTGACCAACGAAAAGCACGGGAAAAAGCCTTTCGCAGTTGCCGCCTATATTTCGATATAAAAAAAAGGACAAAGCGCTGTTCACGTTACAGCT